>PVKE010014779.1:21296-34533 GCA_004027555.1 Craseonycteris thonglongyai | reverse complement strand
CAACTATGGAGACTGCTCTGGGCCCTCCCCCTTCACTCTGTCTCTCTCTGTCTCTGTTTCTCTCTGTCAAAGATCAATAAAATAAATCTTTAAGTAAAACCTTTGGGGTCCTTTTTTGATAAATATTTTATAGGAAGCTTCTATTTCCCATAGGATTCATATATTCTACTTCTGCACAAGATTTATGCAATTAGATCCATAATTAAAAAAAAAATTTTTTTTTCAGTTATAGTTGACATACAACATTACATTAGTTTCAGGTGTATAACACAATTATTAGACATTTATAAAAATTACAAAGTGATTACCCAATAAATATAGTATCCATCTGACACCATACATATTTATTACAATATTATTGACTATATTCCCTATGCTATACTTTACATGCCCATGACTATTTGTGAACTACCAATTTGTACTTCATAATCTCTTCCCTTTTATTACCCAGCATCCTCAACCCCTCTTTGATCTGGCAATTAACAAAATATTCTCTGTACCTATAAGTTTGTTTTTTAGACTCTATATATAATTGACATCATATGACATTTGTCTTTCTCTACTGACTTAACTACACTCAGCATAATACCCTCTAAGTCCATCCATGCGGTTGCAACAGATGGCAACATTTTATTCTTTTACATGGCTAATATTCCATTATATAGATGTACCACTTCTTCTTTATCCATTCACCTATCAATGGACACTTAGGTTGCTTCTATATCTTGGCTATTATAAATAATGCTGCAATGAACATATGAATGCATATTATCTTTTTGCATTTGTATTTTTGTTTTTTTCAGATAAACACCCAGAGACAGTATAATTGGGTTTTTCTTTGTCTCTTTTTATAGACTTTGTTTTAAAGTCTATTTTCTAGGGAAAGCCAGGATGGCTCAGTGGGTTAAGCGCTTGCTTTGAAGCCCAGCGGACCAATCCTGGCTCCGGCCCAGGTGGATCCATATGCTGAACTGGGGTGTGCTTCCCGAATGCGGTGAGGCCCCCAGTTCAGTTCAAAAAATTAAAAAAAAAAACACATAAAGTCTATTTTCTAGAATAACTATTGTTAACCCAGCTTTTTTGTTTATTTCTATTTGCATGAATATCTTTTTCTATCCTTTTACTTTCATTTTGTGTGTGTCTTTTTATCTGTTGTGAGTCCCTTGTAGGCAGCATATATAGGGGCCTCATTTTCTTACCCATTCAGCTACCCTATTTCTTTTGATTGGAGTACTTAATCCATTTACATTTAAAGTTATTATTGACAGATAGGTAGTTATTGCCATTATATTATTCATATTTTTTATCCTTTTTCCCCCCTCTTTTCTTAAAGAAGTCCCTCTAATATTTCTTGTACTACTTACTGGCTTGGCGGTGATGAACTCCTTTAGGTATTTCTTGTCTGGGAAGCCCTTTTTCTGCCCTTTGATTCTAACTCAAGCTTTTCCAACCTGCAGCCCACAGTCAATATGTGACCCAGGACAGCTTTGAATGCAGCTCAACACAAATTCATACTTTCTTTAAAACATTATGAGATTGTTTTGCAATTATTTTTTTGTAACTATTGTGTAGTTCTCAAGTGTGAACTTTGTAGAAAACAACAAAATGGAATGAAATAATTACAGTATGTCATGTCCACAAATACCAGAGTATTATCTGTAATTCACATTATAATTGCAAACAGTTCAGCCAGAAAAAAAATAACAAAAACAAACAAACAAACAAACAAAACATCAGGAAAATGTTAAAATTAACTAATAAAATAAAGAGTGAGAGGACTCTGTTGCAATGTCATGTAAAATGAATTGTGATAAAGAATTCAAGCGTGTATTCAGTACCAGGCATAGAGTCCCTATGTGCTATATGCTCGTGCTATTTGCACACATGTATGGCTTCAGTTTTACAGTGGTGTGCAGCTTCCATTGTGTTATCTTCCAAGTGCACACAGTCAAATTGACACCATCAGATGTTGCATGAGCTGTGGCAACTTGTCAAGTAAAATGCAGTGACTAGCGATAATATTTCAACCTACCTTTGTAGATGATAGGCATTTAATATTATTTAGAAGACATGTAAGTATTCTTATTTCATTATTAAAACATGCTTTCTATTTTCCTGTTTATTAATTTTCATAATAAAAGTAAATATAGTTGCTTATTTTATTATGATTTTTTAATTTCAGCATGGCTTCCACACTGTCTCAAAAGAAAACAGTACCCCAAAAAAGAAAAATTATGGATGAAGGAACATTGTTCAATGAAAAGTGGACAGATGATTACTTTTTGTCGAGGCAAATAGTAAGGCACTCTGCTTAATTTGTAGGGAACTTGTGCCAGTTTTCAAAGACTATAATTTGAAAAGGCATTATATGCAAAAACATGTTGCCAAATTCAGCACGTATCAAGAAATGTGTTGTAAGGACAAAATAACAGAAATGAAAAAAAGTCTGTCTTATCAACAAACCTTTTTTTTAAGTTACAACTCAAATGAACTCTGTTGTAAAAGCTAGTTATGTGGTAGCAAATTTAATAGCAAAAAAAAAAAAATCAAAACCATTTACTGATGGTGAGTTTAATAAGCATTATATGGAAGGCATGGCAGATATAATTTGCCCTGATAAAAAAGAGGATATTTTTAAAATCAGTCTTTGGAAGATCTACCAAAATAGGTTTGGAGAGTAAAACTGCTAATTTAAAATTTTATGCTTTGGTGATGGATGAAAGCACTGATGCTACAGATAGGGCACAACTTGCTGTTTTTACTAGAGGTATTGATGAAAAATAAAATGTCACTGAAGAAATGGCCTCTTTAGTTCCATTATAAGATACAACTAAATCAAGAGATTCATACAAACAGTAAAAAAAATACAATAAAGCAATTTTCTTTGTACATTGTGAACATATCTGGCATAGTTACTGATGGTGAGCTGGCGATGGTAGGTGAAAGAGAGAGACTTGGAAAATTAATAGATGATGCTATTGCCACCCAAAACTCACGTTTGATGAAGTAACACTACACAGTACATCAAGAAAATTTGTGTAGGGAAAGCTGGGATGGCTCAGTGGGTTAAGCGATCTCTTTGAAGCCCCGGGGACCAGGGATCAAATCCCGACCCGGGCCCATGTGGACCCATATGCTGAACTAGGGAGTGCCCCCAGTTCAGTTCTTGCCGGGATCTATGTGGGAGGCTCCTGGCCCAGTTCCTGCCCTGAGCAGCCCTGTGCCCACCTGTGGAGTGAAACTATATGGAAAACTAATGTCAACTATGGAGACTGCTCTGGGCCCTCCCCCCTTCTCTCTGTCTCTCTCTGTCTCTGTTTCTCTCTGTCAAAAATCAATAAAATAAACCTTTAGGAAAAAAAATTTTGTGTAAAAAAGCTTAAAAAATAAATGACATACAAATTTTCATTATGGCTGTGAATTTCATAAGGGCCAAAGGATTGAATCATCGCCAATTCCAGAAATTCTTTAAAAGTATGGATGCGGACTCTGGGGGCATCATTTACTTTTCAGAAGTAAGATAACTGAGTTGAGGCAAAATGTTGAAAAAAATTTATGATTTGTGACATGAAATCAAGTTGTTCATGGTATCAAAAACAAAATATGTGCCAGAACTTGACAATAAAAACTGGCTTACAGATTTAGCATTTTTAGTGGATTTGACTATTCATTTAAATGAGTTAAACATTTGTCTTCAAGGTGAAAACCAACTTATCAATACAATGTTTTAAACCATAACAGCATTCCAAATGAAACTGAAATTACAGCAAGCTCAAATTAAAGCAAATAATTTTATACATTTTGACATGTTGGCTAAACATGGTCGTGTGAACAGCAAAATATGTGCAGCCTTGCTTTTCAATTTGATCAGGAATTTGAAAACAGGTTTTAAGATTTCTGGAAAAATAATCAATATTTTGGTATATTTGTGACTCCATTTTTAGTTGATATAAATTTGTTACCTGCCAATTTTCAAATGGACTGCATAGAGCTGCAATCTGACATTCCACTTAGAGAAAAATTTGATCATGTCTCTTTACTGGACCCTTATAAGACCTATCTTCCCAGAGACAAATATCCCTTACTTTACAATCAGACTTTATTCATGTCATCACCTTTTGGCAGAATCTACATTTGAGAGCAACTATTTTCAAGGATGAAGTACATGAAGAGTAAAATTAGAATCAAAATATCTGATGAGCACCTTGAGAACTCACTGAGATTTACAACTGCTTCCATCGAACCAGATTTGATCTACTAGTTTCTCAAAAACAATGTCAAATATCCCACTAGTTGTATGTTGCCCTCTTTTCTTTTCTTTTTATAATAAAAGTATCAAAAAAGTTAATGAAGTTTTATTACTTAGATATGTATACTTTCTATACCAGTGATTGCAAAGTTGGAAACTGCTCAACAATTTTAAAAGAGTTGAATGGGGCAGCACACAATTAGAATTATTATGCTAGGACTTTTTGCTTATCTGTGGTGGCGGATATCACAAAAATTATTCATGGACATTTTTTTAGTTCATCAGCTATTGTTTGTGTTAGTGTATCTTATGTATGGCCCAAGACAACTTCTTCTTTCAAAGTGGCCCATGGAAGTCAAAAGATTAGACACCCCTGTTCCAAATAGCTTGCTGGCTAGAGTAAACTTAGTTGTGGGTCCTTGGTTTTCATCACTCTGAATATTTCATGCCAATCCTTTCTGGCCTGCAAAGTTTCTGTTCACAGATCAGCTGACAGTCTTATGGGAGCTCCCTTATAGTTAACTGTTTTTCTCTTGCTGCTTTTAAGAGTCTCACTTTGTCTTTAACCTTTGACATTTTACTTATGATGTGTCTTGGTATGGGTATTTTGGGGTTCATCTTGTTTGGGACTCTTTATAATTCCTAGGCTTCTATGTTTACTTCATTTGCCAAGTTAGGTCATCATTTCTTCAAACAGGTTTTCAATTTCTTACTCTGTCTTTTCTCCTCCTGGTACCTCTATGATGCAAATGTTGGACACTTGACATTGTCCAAGGGGCCCCTTAAACTATACTCATGTTTTGGATTCTTTTCATCTTTTTGCCATTCTGATCGAGTGTTTTCTGCTACTTTATCTTCCAAATCACTGACTCGGTCCCCTGCTTTATCTAATGTATTCTTGATTCTCTCTATTGTATTCTTCATTTCAGTTCTTATATTCTTGATTTCTGATTTGTTCCTTTTTATGTTTCTATTTCCATTTTTATGTTTCCTATTTCTTGCTTGAAGTTCTCACTGAGACCACTGAGTATCCCTATAACCAGCATTTTGAACTCTTTATTTGGTAGATTGCTTTTCTCCATTTTATTTAGTTCTTTTCATAATTTCATTCTGTTCTTTCATTTAGGTCATGTTTATTTGTCTCCCCATTTTGGCTACCTCCCTATGTTTTTTATATATATTTGGTAGAACTGTTATGTCTCCCAGTCTTGATAGAGTAGCCTTATGTAGTAGGTGTCCTGTGGGTCCCAATGCCACAGTTTTCTTGGTCACTTTAGCCAGGTGCTCTGAGTGTGTCCCCTGTGTGGGTTGTGTGTGCTCCCCTGTTGAAGTTGAGCCTTGATTTTTGTTGGCACATAAATGAGTGGAATTAATTCTTAGGCTGATTGGTTGTGAAAAATGTCTGTGACTACAGTGGAGGAGTTGTACAAGGGCTGACCCTATGGAGCAGGATTCACTTTAGTAGGGCTTTGGTGGCACATCAATGGGAGAGATTAATTCTTAGGCTGATTGGTGGTGAAAAAATGGCTATGAATACAGTGAAGGAGCTGTTGTGCGGGGCTGATCCTATGGACCAGGATTCACTTTAGTAGAGCTCTGGTGTGTGCCAAGTCTGCTCCTTGGGTGTATTGTTTGTGGAGGTAGTTGGGTGGTGCTCTGGTGTGGTCTGAAGATGGCCACCAGTTGTGTTTTTTCTGGGTCTCATGTAAGGGGCTTTGTTGCAGGCCAACTTCAGCTGCTGCCTATGCTCTGCCCAAGGCCACAGGCATGAGCTACAAAGTTATCTGCAGATCGTACCCACTTGTGTTGGATTTGAAGGTGTCTGGAAAAGGCTAAGTTGTGATTTGAGGCTGGCTGCTGCTACTGCTAGGCTTACAGCTGCTTAGCAGAAGGTAATGGATATGCCAGGGCCAGATGCTGCTTGTTTGGAGTTTGTGAAGCTTTGAGACATTTAGACAAGTCCATACCATGGCCTAAGGCAGGCTGCTTGTATGAAAAAGCCACTGGAAGCATCTTGGGTAGGCCCCCAATGTGGTGAAGTGAGATCTCAGGAGATCAGCAGGACAGGATGAACAGTGTTAGCTAGGTTGATGGAGACAGATATGGCGCCCATCTTTGTCTGCCTGCCAGGTTGGAGGAGGGTTCAGCAAAAGAAAAACGTCTCTGCCAGCACTTCTGTCTCGGTGAAAGCTGTCCCTCCAGCCCTTGCCCTAAAGCCAGACCATTTCAGTTCTGCCCCATCTGTCCCTGGTACCTTTTGAGTCATTGCCCCAGTGATTAAGCTTAGAGCAAGTGAATACATTAGTGAGTATGTCCATGTGTGAGTATTTTAAGAGGAACACCTGGAACTGCAGCAGCCCTCCATCTTACTTAGCCACAACCTCTGTTTTCACAGCCTAAAGTTATGAAGACTTCTCTCCCTGGCACTGGAACCCAGGGCTGGGAAGCGTGGTGTGGGGATGGACTCCTCACTCCTCAGGAGGAACCTCTGTAGCCAAGGTAGCCCTCCCGATTTTTAACCATCACATGTGGGTGTGGGACCAGCCTGTTCCATACCTCTGCCCCTCCTACCAGCCTCAAGGTG
The DNA here is from genome assembly GCA_004027555.1 of Craseonycteris thonglongyai. Lineage (NCBI taxonomy): Eukaryota > Metazoa > Chordata > Mammalia > Chiroptera > Craseonycteridae > Craseonycteris > Craseonycteris thonglongyai. The sequence goes on along the minus strand of PVKE010014779.1, from coordinate 27,700 downwards.
GCTTTTTTGTAGGAAGCCTTAGTTATAGGGCTTCTCTTTAGATAGACTTCAGGCAATTCTCAATGATGGTTGTTCTCTAGTTTACCTGTAATTCTGAAGTAGTTGTGGGAGGAGATGAGAACAGTATTTACAAGCTCCACCATCTTGACTAGAAGCCTGATATGTCCATATTCTAACTAAGTTCTTTTTTTTGACAGAGAGTGTGAGACAGAGAGATAGAGTGACAGAGAAAAGAGGGGAGGGGGCCCAGAGCAGTCTCAATATTCGTACATCATTAGTTTTTGATATAGTCTTATTCCACAGGTGGGTGTAAGATTATGCAGGGCAGGAACTGGGCCAGGGGACTCCCACCTGGGCCCCAGCAAGAACTGAGCTAGGGGTACACCCCAGTTCAGCATATGGGTCTGCACAGGCTAGGGCCGGGATTCGATCATTGGACCCCAGGGCTGCAAAATAAGCACTCAGCTCACTGAGCCATCCATCATCCCCCTTTAACAAGGTTCTTCATGCACATTTTTTTTTAAGATAAACTTCACAAATGCCACTCTCAAAAATTTTATTCTATCAACATAGCTTTCACAGATATCTACACTGTCAGCAGTATAGGCATAATGGCAAATTTTCTCCATGCTATGGAACTTCATGGTTGTGCTGTGTTATGTCAAAATCTGCACCTCTCAATTGGTTTTCTGTGCATTCCAATGCACTTTAGTGATGATGTGGATCATTGCCATAATACATCATGACTATTCTAATTATGGTTTCATTATGATGCACCATATCAGGGCTGTCATAATGTCATGTCAGCACACAGTAAGAATAGTTAAGCAATTATGTAATATTTGTTAGAGTATGCAATGTAGGATGGAAAAGAAGGCACAAGGAGCAGCAATTAATGTAACGAAACTCAGTTTTCTCCTTTAAAAAAGTTTCTCAATTAAAAGTATCAATTCTTTTGTTTTCCATCTCCCAAACTAAACAAACACCTCCAAACACATCTATTTTTGTATACTTGAGTAATACTATATAATTTAATTGATTTTTTTAATAAAGCATAATACAAAGAGAAAAGGGATATCCCTGACTTTAGCTGTTCTCCACATCACAAAAGAACGAGATACACCTAATACTTATATTTATCTAGCATCTACCAATCCCCATGGGTGCCAGTAAACTGAGATTCTACTGTATGTACTATAAGAAATCCAGTAAAACTTAGTATATGAAATTCCACTGAAGGCTTACTATTATGCAAACTTCAAACACAACATCTCATTCTATCTTCCTTGATTTCTTATGTAGACAGACAGAACTTATTGCTTCACTCCCTAAAACTTGATTGACCAGCTACTTCTTTTTCTTTTTTTTTAAGATTTAGTTTATTGTTTTTGACAGAGACAGAGAGAAAGGGGAGGGTCCAGAGCAGTCTCCATAGTTGTACATCATCAGTTTTAGACATGTTTTAGTTCCACACAGGTGGGCGGGGGCCACACAGGGCAGAAACAGGGTTGGGGGTCTCCTGCATGGGAGGCACACCCCCTCAAGCCAGTGGCCAAACCAGGGGTCAAGAACTGAACTAGGGGCCTCCTGCATCGGAAGCACACCCCAGTTCAGCATATGGGTCCGCAGAGACCGGGGCCTGGATTCGATCCTCAGTCCCCAGTGCTGTAAAGCGAGCGCTTAACTTGTTGAGCCACCCAAGCTTCCCTGGCTATTTCTTAAATTAACAAACTATGATAATAAAATGAAGCATTAATGCCATATTTACTTCCCTAAGTTATGACCATAAATATTCACCTGCCTTTAGTCTATAATAGCTGCCAAAAGATACCCAAATATCTATAAAAATAGAAATCTTGCTGTTTGTCTTATAAATTTGAAGAACAAACTCTCAAAGGATGAAGGCTATGTCTTTTTTGGGCCAACCACGAAGTGCCTTGAATATCTGAGACCTTCAGAAAAAAAGAGTTAATCAATGGTTTCTCAAACTAAACATATACAAACTGCTATTTGTTGTTTTAATATACAACTGTTGGAGAATTTATATATCAAAGCTTACTACATATCTCTATAGTTGAATTACAGGACTGTTCAAAGCAAGTATTTATAATAGAAATGCTGATGAAGCTTAAACTATGGATGTATACTTGTATGGTTGTACAGCAGCCATTTGAAATATAGATATATTTTTAGCATTAGGAGGCACCAAGTTTGTTTAAATCTGGACTTTTTTTTTTTTTACAATTGCAAGTAATGTTAATAGCACACTGTAAATGTTAAGGCTAAGTGTGGAAGTCAAAATAGATTGAATCTCTCTGAAAATTGGAAATTCAGGCTTTTCAAATGTAATCCAGATGTTTGGCTTTTATTCAGATTTCAAGAAAGAGGCAACTAATATGATATAAAATTCATACATGCATATTTCATTAGTGCCTTTTGTATCGCTGAATTAAACATTCTGAAACGTGCTTTTCCCAAATCACAGAGAATTTTAAACCGAAGCAGTTGCCAAGATGTTGCGCACCTCAAAAATAATGCCAAATTAATTTCATAAGGAAGAGACTATATATTTCTTATGTTAACTCAGTCAGTAATGTTTCTTCAAAGAGAATACTTTGCTTTCTCTTTGAGGATGATAAGAAAAATGAGAGGTAGAGTATTGCAGCCATTGTAGTTTGTCAAAAAGATATTGCTGCAAAACATGGTTACTTAGGTGGCCTCAGTGCAGGCTGAAAGCTCTAGCCCCCATATTGTCATCATCAAAAACTACCTTTACAGGTTTAGTGCAAATGGACATTCACCAGAGACTATGGACTTCAGTATTGAGAAGCATATCCAGAACTCACCATGTGATAATAGGTGTTAAGACAGAGCTGATCAAAGCATTTCCAAGATTGTCTGTTCCCAAAACACAATGAAAATGCCATCATACCTTTATGTATTCACATCATGACTTTTTCTATGCAGGGTGCTTTTAAATTTTCAAAGAGTTTTCACATCTGTAAACTTAATAGATCTATAATGCCATGGGATTTTCTTGGTGACCACCTAAATCCCTGTATAGTAAAGTATTTGATACCTTAGGCCCCTTTTTGAGGGTACTCTGGTTTCTTCACATCAGAGGAGAGTGAATGTGGTTTTAGAATTTCCTGCAATAGAGTGCTTAAGGTGGGGGACCATGTGTTGTTCACCCTTTATCCATGGCAACTCTTAGCATTATGGCTTAGATATGGAAGGTAGGTGGGAAATATTTGTTCATTTGAATTCTCTCAAATGAAAGACCAGGTAAGCCTGTAGCAGTTAGTAAAATATTAGCCAAGTATAGTATTAGTACAGAGAAATTAGTAGTGATTGCCTTATTTACTAAAATCTTTGAATTTCATACTCAGTGAAAAACTTATTTGGTCAAAACATCAATTCAGAAACACTACTCTCAAATTTTTACATAGAAACCATGAACAAAGTTAATTGTTTCCCGTGGCCAGGAATGGTTAACATAAGAATAGCTTCTATATTTTGTATCAAAGAAAAGAGAAAAGTGACAGCAGCTCTTTAAATATTTAAGGACACCTTTTGTGAGTTCAGTGTTTTCTCATAGCAATAACATTTGACCAGGATACAAGAGGCTGGGTCCAATTTCCAATTCCAACAACAATCTGCTATAGACTTTAAAATCTTTCTGTTCCAGTCTTTCTTTTTTTCTTTTGGGTTACATGTTCATATTTACCAAAGAAAGATTTTAAGAAAATAAATTTTAGAGATTTCAGGCTTTAAGCTTTAAGCACTGTTTGTTGTTCCAACCTCAGAAAGCTTGACTGTCATTTCAATAGAGTGTTCTCTTTTTTTGTTTTCCTACAGCAAGCCCGTGAGGAAAGTTAGTAATATTACTTCAGTCTCACAGATTAAAAATTGATACATGGAAGCTAAGTGACTTGCCCAAGGTCAGTAAGATAGTGTTAAAACCCAAAAATATAATTTTCAGTAGAAATTTCAGCTTCGTTTGCTGGACTATGCTGCTATTCTTAAAAATACATCGTTAAATATCAGTCTGGAAGTCTGATGAAATTGATGGCACCTGGTAGTATAACTTAAATAAGATCAATAATGCTATTCAAAGTGACTTTGGAGTGGTCAAAACAGACTTAAAAACCCCAACTTTGTGGCTTCAATGACCAGATCCATCATAGTATATAGACTCATTCTCTAAACCTCCATAGATTTTTAAGTAGTGTGAGGTTAAGGCTAACAGGGCAGATAGGAGAGTTCTCACTGATAGTCATGCCAGTTCAGGAAAATGATGGCCCACAGCTTAAACAAGCTCTAGGGTACAGGTGAAAATGTATTAGTCCAAACTGAGGATATAAGGAGCAAACCTGGATGATGATAACTTCTTTTGAGCATTTTTCTATCACCATGTTCATAAACTTAGTGATTAAATGGTTATATGTGTAAGAAAGTCTACCATAAACATTCAAGGAACGTCTTCATTAAAGAGATGGGAAGTCAGAATGGCTCAGCAGGTTAAGTGATCACTTTGCAGGCCCTGGGGACCGAGAATTGAATCCTGATCCCAGCCCATGAAGAACCATATGCTGAACTGGGGTGTGTTTCCATACTAGTGATGAAGTAAGGAAGAGGGAGTGAAGGTTTAGAGAACAAAATGATGGACATGCATAAATGAATGGTAAGGAAGTAATAAGTAAATAAAGGAAATTACAAAGTTTTAAATAGATAGTAGAAATAAATATCTAGTCTACAAAAAATAAATCATAAATTACATAAAAATAAGTAGTCCTGCAGAACAGGAAGGAAATCACAGCTAGAGAGAAGGTCTTCAGTGAATGACTTCTCTGAAATAATCAGATGAAAGAATATCATAATGATGACTTAAAATTGTTGCATGAGAGCTGCAAAAATTTACTAAGAGGAACAAAAAGAGGCAGAAAACCAGATGTAGTCATTTAGCATAGCTTATAGCCATAATAACAAATAACCATTCAAGAAGAAATAGGTACTAAAATTTGTGACTTTGAAGATTTTCCTGAGCGCCATTGATGGGAAGCCCCTTCACTGGGCACCATCTTCCCTCTGACTGTTACTTCTGCTTTTGCGCTATTGGTGCCTTGCTATGTGGAAAGTCATTTCATATTTCCATGGTCATCCCATATGTAAAACAGGAACAATGACAAACTTGCCACTTATCCACCACTGATATTTTAAGAAGTGATTAGATCATGTTTGTCTAAAATTTCAGATCTGTATGTAAATGCATCATTAAAAACAAAAGGTTTCAATTTTAAAACACTTTGACTTTTGTAATAAAAAATTTTGGTCTAGTACCCATTCTCAAGTAAGACTGCTAATTCCCTAGTTGTTTTTATTATCTAGCTTAGAAATAAGGTATTATATGTAACTATTGTCTACCTTAGAGAGTAAAATAAGTTACATCTGAGTGGAGTCACTGGAAAGGTGTATATATTTTCCCCATCTTTATAAAACATATCAGCTAAGTGTTACTATTTTTCTATATTCTTTATAAAGGGAGGAGGGAACATGTTGGCATTACCCGTTAATACTACCATACTACTTCTCAAAATCTATGCACACTTAATCACTAAGTTCTATAAACATGGTAACAGAAAAGGATCCATGCCAAACATTTTAATTTGTGAATCACTGAGATTCAAGGAGTTTGAATTAAAAATAAAAATAAATCAAATGAAAATATACACCTAGAATCAGATTACCCATTTTTAAACTGTGCTTGCACTGCTTACTAGCTGTCAATTCCCTGTGCCTCAGTTGCTCATGGATGAAAGCTATTAGGATTTGTCATTTGTTTCCTGCTTTTCCCCCAATGTGTCTTCCTGATTTTGGTAGAGTTCTAGGAGCATGTCAAACTCATTCCCACAACTGAGGATTTCTTTCCCATATTGCATTCTTTTGCGTTAACCTATCTCTATTCCACTTATTTAAATTCTATCCAGCAAGGCCCAATCAAATTTCATTTCTTCTATGAAGATATTCTAAGGAGATTAGCAGTTATTTTGTTGTACCACACAATGTGCTCTCTGATATTATTTAATGTTCTTTGGTATTACTTTTTTGAATAGATTATAAGTTACTTAAGGAAAAGGATAACCTTCCTTTTATTTGGTTCTCCATATGTTATACCTAGAAAAGGCTTATTGCCTCATCTTTGTAGTCACTAATTCCAGACAAAATCATTCCTTACTCTTTCCTACTTTTTTTTTGTTTTTTTAAAGATAGTAACCTTCTCCAATTCTTTTACAACCAGAATTCTTTTTTTTTTTAAGATTTATTTTATTGATTTTTGACAGAGAGAAACAGAGACAGAGAGAGACAGAGAGAAGGGGGAGGGCCCAGAGCAGTCTCCATAGTTG
>PVKE010014779.1:15000-21196 GCA_004027555.1 Craseonycteris thonglongyai | reverse complement strand
GTGGGTTCACATGGGCCAGGGCCAGGATTCAATCCTCGGTCCCTGGGGCTTCAAAGCGAGCGCTTAACCCACTGAGCCATCCCAGCTTTCCCCTCTTTCCTACTTTTAAAACAAATGTGCAATTATTATATCACTAATTCCTAATATGTATGTATTATGACATATGGACATGCATAATTTAAAAAATATATGTGAGAAAAGAGAATTAAGGTAGGAAATGCCTTTGTGCTTATGCACACAGAAAGTAAAGCAAATTTCATAAAGTATTAGTTTGATTTGATACTAACTAGTAGAATTTGCAAAGTAGAAAAAACTTGTAATCAACCTTTCCCCAAGCAAATATGAATCTGCCTTTAACCAGATAGCTTTCCAGAGAAGTAGCTCCAGTAGGAAATTTGGAATTAGAGTAATTGCCTGTCACTACGTCTCCCAGGGTAGACTTTGAATTTAAACTAGAGCCTGTTTCTTACCAAAATGCCCAAGAAACCATTATGATTTCCTCATAGACAGCTAACTGCCGTTAGCCATATTTGCCACGATATCCAATGTAAGAATTCAAATACAAAGCAGTGATGTACATACTGTAACACAAGTAGAAGGTAAGAACTGGTTGTTCATATGATGTGAAATGAACCATTTTCAATCAAAATGTAAGTGAATATGTCTGTTCTAAACTGTAAAGAAATTTGAAGAGCATTTGGTAATTCTGCCTAAAGAAAAAAGTAGGAAAATTAAAATGTGTGGAAAACAAGACACAAAGAGAAAGCAAAACTTCCACAACAGATTCAGCAAAAGATATTAAGTATCCAATTGAATAGTTACCTATCACTGAATAATAGTAAAATGGAAAAGAAAGAGTCTGAGAAGGTTCATACAATACGCATTTATGACTACTAGATGAAATGAACAAAAATAATGTTGTATTTAGAAATTACCATACTTTTCTAACTTTTGTCTAAAGCTGTTAGACCAAAAACTGGGGGTGGTCTTACACACGAGAGTAACTGGTTGAGAGGTTTCCTTAATGTTGGGTTAGAAAAGTAGGCATTGTCTTATATATGGGGGTGTCTTATACATGGAAAAATACAGTACACACTATTTATGGCAATTTTCAAAACAAACTACATTTACTCATGAGTTTGTTGCCTTAGCCATTGAAGTTGAGTTCCTAAAATTCTAATTTTGCCAAATTGCTTACAGGAAAAAGTAAATTACTAATTAAAACAGTCTTTGATTTTTCACCAAAGAGAGAATGCTGAAATGGGAAAGGACCTTACAGACACTCAGTCCATCACTCCCTTCACCCTTTAAAGATGAAGAAAAGGAAACCTGAGACGATAAGAGTCATTGCCCAAGGAGAATCCGGCCTCCTTCTCTAGTGCTTTATCAGATGGTTTTCCAATCTTTTTTTTTCTATGACTGATCTTTAGCAAAGCTTTAAAATAAGATCAAAGAAAACTCAAAAGGGATTGAGAGAATAAAATAATATAAAGAAACTGGGGCACTGAGATGAAGTTCATCCATGCTCTTTAAGAGAAATTAACATATAGAGATCTGAGTGGCAGTGGCCACTAGTATTCTACTAGTATACATATGAGAGTGGGACTGAGTCATGATAAAGCTCTTAGAGTGATAGTCAAGCTTCTTTTCAAAAAATACACTTTGATGTGTGTGTGTGTGTGCATTTAAATACTTTTACTTTGTTTTTACAGTTTTTACTGCTTCTAACTCTGATTTATACCGTATTTTCCGGCGTATAAGACGACCGGGCGTATAAGACGACCCCCTAATTTTACAGTTAAAACATAGGTTTAGGCCTATATTCGCTGTATAAGACTACCCCCCACTTGGCTGTAGTCTTATACAGCGAATATAGGCTTAAACCTATGTTTTAACTGTAAAATTAGGGGGTCGTCTTATACGCCGGAAAATACGGGTAATTCATTTTCTAAAAAAGTCAGTGTGAATTTATATTTCAGGACCAAACACAAAAATGTAAGGTTCACAGAGTGATTTCAGAGCAGACAAGGCACCAGAGAAGTGCTAATAGGAGCAGAATAACAGCCAAAGTTGAAAAAAAGTGTGTTTGATTCACTTTCTGCTTCCCTTTGGGTCCCACAAGCACAATAGAGTATATGAGGCCACCTGGTGGTGAAATGAACCGATTAACCATTTATGCTACATTGAAAAACAAGCAAAGCTGGCAGACTTTGGGTTGCTACATAAAGAAAACAAAAAAATCCGAGAACCTTGGGCAAATGAATGGTAGTCAACAGGTATTACTGTGATGCAATACATATGAAATTGAATTGGAAAAGCATTCAAGTCTGTAGAAAAATGTATATTCCTAAAGTGTTTCCATAATAGTTATTTATACTAGAGACTGGCAAACATTTTCTGTGAAGAGCCAGCCAGTAAGTAGTTTAGGCATGTGGGTCATATGGCCCCTGTTGAAACTACTCAACTTTGCAATTGTAGTATAAATACAGCCATACTGAATGAATGCTACTTTCTGTGTTCCAATAAAACTTTATTTATAAAATAGGCTGTGGGCTGGATTTGACCTTCAGGCTATAGTTTGTCAACCTTGGAGTTTGTATTATGTATTGAGCAAACACTATTTACCAAACACAGGGCTGACCCCTTACATATACTATCATCTTACTGAATCCTAGCAACCTTTCAAGATTATCCCCATTTTACAGGTTTGAAAACTGGAGCTTAAGAAATTTAAATAATTTGGTGAAAAATGCACTACGCTCCTTTTAACTTAGAAATGCTTTATGTAGCCTCATGACCATTTTTCTTTAGATACCTGTCCTGATCTCCCTGTTCATTTATCCTGCAGAAGCTGCTTTTGGTTTCCTTCCATGGTGACTTTGCTCCTGTTTCTCCACTTTATGTTCCCTTGAAATGTGTCTTATCATCTCATTGTTCATTACTTCTCTTATGTTTAAAAACTTTGTCAGTGTTCATAACAACAGATGTAAGCAAGCATGAAAAAGACAAAAGCACTGTATTAAAAATAGATAGCCACATACACAACAATAATCCAAGGAACTTTTATGCTGTATATTTTCCAAATGGAAAGTAAGCCAAGACATGGTGCTCACTCTTATATAAATAATACATTTTTGCATCCACTGGGAGGAAAAGTAGTCCTGTTTCCAACTAGAAAGAGGATTTTGGGGGGTTCATTTTTATGTCATTTCCTTTTGTTTTAAACTTTTTTTCTAGGTATATATGGTAAGTCATACCATTTCAGACAGGCCACATTCCTCTTCCAAACCATCCATGAACTATTTTATTAACTTTTAATAAGAGACAGTTGAAAAATCTGAGGGGGGAATCCATGGAGCTTGCTAAAGCACCCCAAATATATGAATTTACCAGCACTTTCCCAATATTACCTTATTTTCTCCTACAAGAGGATGGAAGTAGTTTCAGTTAGATGGAGTATAGGTAAAAGTGAAATAAAGGATTTTTTAAAGATTTTTTTAACTTGAAAAGAAAACAACCAAAACTTGGAAAATGTGACTATATAGCAAATAGAGGAAGTTTAATTACAGAGCATGGGTTCTGGCCAATATGACAGTTAAACCTAACAACAGAAGGGGTTTACACCAGATATAAGAAGACTTTCAGGGGAAGGAGAGTAAATGCTTTAATGGGAGGTTGGAAATTCCCTTTGGAAAGATTTCTAGTAGAGGACAAATTCTGTCCTATCTGGAATGGATTAAAAAGAGAGAGAGAGAGAGAGAGAGAGAGAGAGAGAGAGAGAGAGAAAGGAAGGAAAAAAAAACCTTTGAAAGACAGTAAAAAAAATAAAAAGTTCTTTCTAGGTCACCTGCAATCCTGAAACTCCAATTAAAATTTTCACGTTCCATGGAAATAATAATTGTACCAAATTTCTAAAATATTCACCTGTGATGGTTTGGGAGAATATACTCATTACACAGGTGATTCAGTTCCGAAAGTATTTAACGGGTGTCAAGTATGACCCAGCTTGGGAAGATGTCTATCCCAGCAGGGCACAGGTCTGATCAGCAGTGTGGACAATGGACAGGGGACATAATTATTCACTTTAGTTAATTTATTTTTTTTTAATCTTTGAGCTTCAATTAGCTTTCTGGAACTATTTCCTGAACTCGATGAGTTCAAAATCCCACAAGAGCTGGCTGTCACATGAGATTTCTGGCATCACTCATGGTATCCCTGGATATTTTTGTAAACAGAAAAAGCTTCTGACAGTGTTTGCATGCTTTATTTCTTTGTCTAACTCAAATTTAGATGGACAAAGTCTTAAACCATCATCAAAACACAGATTATAAAATGCTAGTCAAACATGTGTACTTTTGCTATATTCCCATGTTGTAGAAAAATAATTCAATTAACTCCATTCTAGAGATTCGTTTATACTTAAGTTTTAATGAACATAAGAATTTTCATTCACGGCTTATAAGAAAACCAGTGAATCAGGTCTTTAGCATTAACAGGCAGAAGAGAGTGAGAAAAATTATACGGAGAGGAGTGCTCTTCATGCATATTTTAAAATCTCAGCATGATGCAGTACAGGAAAGCTGAGGAGGAAGGACAAAGTTCAATGGGAAGACAGTAAACCCAAAGGGAGGTCAAGGTGGACACAAATAGAGCAAGAAGTAAATTCATCAGAAATCTTTATCAAATTTTAACTGGAACATTTTTAAAACTTTTTTTTAAAGATTTGTTTTATTGTTTTGACAGAGAGACAGAGAGAAGGAGGAGGGTCCAGAGCTGTCTCTATAGTTGTACATCATCAGTTTGTGACATGGTTTCATTCCACACAGGTGGGTGGGGGCCGTACATGGTGGGAACCAGGCCAGGGGGGCCTCCCACATGGGAGGCACACCCCTGTGAGCTGGAGGCCAAACCTGGGGCCTCCCACATGGGAAGCTCACCCTGGCGAGAACTGAACTGCACACTCCAGTTCAGCATATGGGTCCGCATGGGCTGTGGCCTGTATTCAATTCTCAGACCCTGATGCTACAAAGCGAGCACTTAACTCACTGAGCCATCCCAGCTTCTCCTAAACCTTTTAATTGCTTAAAACCCTTAAAGCTTACTATTAATTTCTAAGTTAAAAATATAAATGACCACATGAAGATTACTTTCTAAAGTTATAGATTGTAAAACTATTTTTAACGAAACATTGGGAGAAAGTTTCAAAATTTCAGCTTTCTTTTGACAATATAGCAGTGAAATTTAATTTTTTAATTTTCATATTCTAAATTTGCTAGTTATAGCTTTGGAAAAATGAGTCAGTCTTTTAGACTCTCTACCCCTCCACCATCACCATGATGGCTTTGGATTACAGAACTTGCCCAAGTCCAAACCTCTTGTTTTTCTCACCCTCTTCATGATTACATTTTTAAAGATTTATTTTTATTGTTTTTTGACAGAGAGAGGGGGAGACAGAGAGAAGGGGGAGGGCCCAGAGCAGTCTTCATAGTTGACAGCATTAGTTTTCCATATAGTTTCACTCCACGGGTGGGCATGGGGATGCTCATGGCAGGAACTGGGCCAGGAGCCTCCTGTATAGGCCCCAGCAAGAACTGAACTGGGGGCACACCCCAGTTCAGCATATGGGTCCGCATGGGCCGGGACCAGGATTTGATCCTTGGGCTCTAGGTCTACAAAGCAAGCTCTTAACCTATTGAGCCATCCCGGCTTCCCCAATAATTGCAGTTTTAGACTCACGCTCATCTGAAGTGAAACCTAATTTCCTACAATGAATGTGCCAATAAACTCTTCTGCTAGCTGTGGTACAAGAACAAATTGTGCTGATATACTTACCATTTCTAACAACTGTGCTTACCTATATCTATTGTTTTTATTTTTAATTGTCACATTTGCATAGCACATGTTATCTTCAGGTGTATAAATGATTATATTTAGAATGTCAACAAAGTCAAAATATCTACCAGTGAATACTATGGTTTGAGACTAGCCATAGAATTATGGTGATCAGTTGTACATTTTTGTGCCATTTGTCTCAGATGTCCTTGTCTTTTCCTTCCTCCTTCCATCTTACTTTCTCTGCTCTCATCTCTCTCATTCTCATATCAACCTGGCTAAATCTGAGTACTCTGAATATTAAGAACGGCCCTCTAAGCACTTCAGTTTTTCAAAAAGAGAGAATTTGGTTTTGTTTCTATGT
>PVKE010014779.1:0-10000 GCA_004027555.1 Craseonycteris thonglongyai | reverse complement strand
GAGGAAGGAAGGAAGGAAGGAAGGAAAAAAGGAAGGAAGGAAAGAAAGAAAAAGAAAGAAACAGTTGGAGATAGTTTTCACAAGTTTTTGATGAATTAACTTCAGTTTGAATAATAATTTCATAGGTTCTATCATTAGTCCTTCAAGTGTTAATTATCTTTTCGCTCTAAAATTAGCATAGTCATTTCCTACTGACTCCTCTACCCCATTTACTGAAGTGCTGAGGAAAATATGTCATTGAGTTCTGAGCCAGACCCGTTGTGATTAAGCGTGGTCACATGGCCCATCTCTGCCAAAAAGAGGGCCCTGAGAAAAGGTGACAAAGACAGTGATTTCCTGTCAGCAAAGAATACGACAGGGCTGTCTAGAAGTGATGCAAATGAGGGGAACTTTCCCCACAGCTTGTTTGATCCACTCTAGGCCAGAGCAGGCCAGGCCAGGGAGAGAGGGAGCAAGCACAATGCAGCAGGCTGCCCAGAGAGCCAATGCACCTTCCGGACAGTAGCTCACCCGCCAGAGACAAAAATGCTGGCGGGGCTTCCCTTCCTTGGCCCTGTGCACACACAGCCAACTATTTCTTGGCATACTGTTCTCTTAACATCCTTCTTCTTTTTTATTTTTTTAAGTGACTCAAATAGGAACTATAAACTCCAGCAGGAACAATGTTTTATCTAGTGTCAGAAACCACATCCATCTACTTTTTCTTCCAAATATTTTCAAGATGAATTTTGCCCTCTCTCAAAAAAGAAAAAAAATGCATATGCAAATATTCATAGCAAACATGATTCATCAAAGCTCAAATTAATATGACAGTTAATCTAAGGACTTTTTGAATTTTAATAAAAATAGAACAACAAATTCATTTTTAGATAGCAATGGAGAAAGCCTAGGTTTTTCCATTCTGATTACTTAAAAAATGACTAGGTAGTGTTATTTGAAATATTATGATGATTTTAAGCATATTCTTCTTATCTTAATGGAGTCTTAATCTAACATACAATTAAGTTCTACAATTAATCTACCGGGGAAGAGGTTCTTGTGCCTGATATATCTAGTACATTTTTACCATGACTGCTTCAATAACTAGTAATTTGCTTCATTTTGAACAATCAAGGTAGAGAATTTGGGGACTGAAATTCCAATATAAAGCCTAATTAATAGAATTTAATTTTTTTTACCTGCTACGTACTTCTATACACCAATATGTAAAAAAAAATTTTCTAAGTTAATGAATTTTCTTCTATTTTAAGCCTATCTAGTGATATGGACTTTGAACCAACCTATCATTATGTTTTTAAGAAGCCAAGTTCAATCACAAAAATTTCAAGCCAGATATGAAATTATTTAGATCAATCTGGCCCTCCCACAAAATGCAAGAGAACTATTATAGAGAGTTGAAATTTGTGAATTTATAAAATATAGAGGAATGCCAGGATAGCTCAGCAGGTTTAGCACTTGCCTTGCAACCACTAGGTCTGGGGATCAAATCCCAGCCCCAGCCCAGGCAAACCCATGTGCTGACCTGCAGTGCAACTGGTAACAGCCAAGATGGCAGCAAAGGTTCTCACCTCCCATGTGGGAGGCCCCCAGTTTGGTTCCTGTCCTCTGCAGCCCTACATCCACCTGTGTGCAATGAAACTATGTCACAACTAATGATGTGTAACTATAGAGACTGTTCTAGGCCCTCCCTCCTTCTCTCTCTTTCTCTCTCTCACCTTCTCTCAAAACAATAAAATAATCATTAAATATATATATATATGGGAATAGAGCGATTAATCTGTTTTCTATAATTGATCCATAGCCATGATAACATCATTTTGGTATCACTAGTTATAAAATAACAAATCAACTATATCACACTTTTCTTCTTGTACACAATATTTCTTATTTCCCAGAATTTCTAATCCAATTCCATACACATTTCTTTTAAAAGTCATAATGCTTGTCTTTTTATAGACACCTAAATTATCCAAAGTAACATTTTCTCCTTTAAAACTTACTCCTTTCTCTTACCTGTTTTTGTTTTTTCTAAATTAATTCTTCTGTCATTTTAAAATTTATTTTTGTTTGTTTATGTTTGGTTTTTTTAATTTCCTACCTATTTGTTCACCCACCCATGATTTTAATTTATTCCTTTACTCTCTTTTGTTTGATTCACTTTGCATTAACTAATTTCAACTGTTTTTTTTCCTCTTTATTACTTATATTTTCTCTCCATTTACAAATACCTTCTTTCTTCCAATATGTAATATTGATATCCTCTGTTATTTAATCCCACCTGGCCAAACTATCATTTAAAGGAGACACCCTTGGATGAGACCCGTGCTCAAAGTCTCTAAACATTATCTGGTAACAGAGTTAGAGAAATAGAATTAGTTTACCTGTTAGAAGTATTATGTTTAGAAATTGCCTTGCAAGAAATATTGTGGTTAGATATTTCTGTATAAAAACTCCTATAATAAATATGTTTTCATATCTAAATATCAAGATAACTTAATTTCTTCAAGTGAACTGTGACTTTTTGTCATGGAAAATGTAAATTTTGCATTTAAACACATTTCTCTCTTTGTTTTCAACTACCAGTAATCCCAGAATAAAAATTAAAGATCATCTTTAGTAACTGTGTAGGACCTCACAGTGTATGTGTCTACATATTAGCTCTTCTCACAGATAGACTGTAATCTTTGTATATTTTGCCCAGTTCTTATTTATATTTTAAAATATTTTTATTATTTTCCTGTGAATTCTTATCAACAACCTCAAATCCACAATAAAGTAAAAATGTAATTAATTTAAACATAGCTTTGTATTGTGCAAAATAAATGGTCCTTTTCCTTTTGTACACAGGACTTATTTGTATAATACTTCTATCAGTGGAGAAACATAGAAGATATTTGTGTTGTTCCCATAAAAATAAAAGTACATGAATAACCAACCATCAAAATTAAATATAAAAACATCAGTGTAAATTCCTTGAAAGTATAAAGGTCTTATTTGAAGGGAGTACTAATTTCATGTTATTTTTAAGCGAGAAGGGTTATTTTAAACCCCTTAGAAATCATATAATCTAATATTTTACTGATGAAGAACAGCTAAGTAAGACATTCCCTCAAGGTACAAATCTATATATGTGCTTTAGTGAGCTTCATCTATCTGAAAATAACTCTTGTTCAATTATAATCACCAGACTGCGACTTCTGAATTTGGCCCTGGAAATTAACCCTTGGACCCTGGAACCCCACACCAATGCAGGATCACTAAGGGCCCTGTCATCTATGCTCCTGGAGTGACAGAGATGGGCCATCCTGTGTGGCAAGGTAAGGGGCCTGACAGGGCACCCCTCTGGGCACTCCAGTCAGCGGAGTGTGCTGTGCAGGGCAGTGCAGCAGCATAGCAGCAGCCTGGAAAGATGCTTCCAGGTCAGTCAGTCCATAAAATTTACAGGATAGAGGAGGATGTGTCTGGAGCTTCCCTGAGACCAAGAATAATGCCACCTTTGATACGTAGAAATGAAAAAAAAAAAAAAAAGGAGCTTTTGCTTTGCAAGTGGGTTTTAACTATTTCTCCATTAATAGTTAATGCACATAAAGACCAGCAGAGTGACAGCTCCCTGTGATTATGAATTCTGGCTTCGTAACTGTAGTACAAATAGGAGCTGAACTTTCAAAATCATGGTGGTTACTTTTGACAAATTAAATTGTCCTATTTAGGAAAGTAGGAGGAATAAAGAGAAAGAAAGTGAGACAGTGGGAGTAAATTCTCCTCAGAGGTGATTCTCAGATTAAAGAAAAAATGAAAAGAAACTCCGCTTCTGTTTTCTAGGCTGGCAATACTGCCAATGTTTATTTAAAATGGCACAGAAGATCTCCCATTCAGAGGTTGGGCAAGACAGAGAAGTGGGGAGAAAAGATATTGGTAGTATGGCTCACTGTCTCAAAACAAAGACAAAAGTATATCTAAGGGAGTGGTTAGTTTTTAATAAGAATTAGGTTGCTCTTACCCTACCAGTTAAAATTAGTTAGAAAAAAATGGTCACAAATTTCTAACAATAGGAAAAGAACAAGATATGATTTAAACAGAAAATCCGCTATAGTCCATTATAATATTAATGTCCGAAATTATGTCAAGTTGTATCAATGTACTCTTCGCTGGTTAAATCTAATTATTTTTCTTTATAAGTTACCTGGATATTTTGCTGTTTTGGGATAATCAGGATATCACAACAAGCGCTCCACCCAGGAGGTCTGCTGAATGAATACTCTGGGCTATTTATCTGTAGCTCCATAGATAGGAGTTAAGGCCAGATAAATTTTTTTTTTTTAAGATTTATTTTATTGTTTTTGACAGAGACAGAGAAAGACAGAGACACAGAGAGACCAAGAGAAGGGGGAGGGCCCAGAGCAGTCTCCATAGTTATACATCATCAGTTTTTGACACAGTTTTGTTCCACACAGGTGGGTGGGGACCGCACAGGGTGGGAGCTGGGCTGGGGACCTCCCACATGGGAGGCATGCCCCCTCAAGCCAGGAGCCAAACTAGGGGGCAAGAACCAAATTACGGATCTCCGCAGAGGAAGCACACCTTAGTTCAGCATATGGGTCCACACGGGCCAGGGCCGGGATTTGATCCTCAGTCCCTGGGGCTGCAAAGTGAGCGCTTAACCAGCTGAACCATCCCAGCCTCCACCAGATGATTTTTAAACAAAGAGTAGAATATAAAATAAATAAAGTCAGAAAGTTATTACCTAATGTTTAGGTAGTAGCTAAAAAGTCTGTACTCTCACTGAGTACTATCTTACTATATTTTCTGTAACCCAACATTTCCAAATGTGAACTTTGAAAATCAATCTAGAACTATGCAATACATAAATTCGGGTCTGAGCATAACTAAGTATATCAGGAGAAAAGCTAAGTGATAAAATATAGAGAACCCCTCAGAGAAAGCATAACAGAAATTTCAAATTCTATGATAAAAGGAATAATGATTCTGCCCTGGTCTATAGTTTCTAGGAGTTTACCAACACTCAGTTGAAGGTTTCACTTAAATATTTCACCCTCATTCTTTTCATTAATACCAGTAATCATGAGTTTCATCCCCATCCCTAATTTTTTTTTAACTCAAAACCTGTTAATTCAATAATTGTATAAGGTGTTCTGCTTAACAATGTATAGCATACAAGCGCAAGGCATTTTTCTTGGTGTTATACAAGCATTTTAAGAAAGAAAAGTGTAGATAGGTTGAGATTAGTTGGAAATGCTATGAAATGAGGTGAGTGTCCTATTGAGTTGACACAGTGTTGGGAAAAATGAATAGTAATTGTCCAGTAATGAAAGAGATGGTCCTACAAACTAACAAAAGGTTAGAAATGATTAAGGTAGTCTCAAATGATATTGAAAGCCTAGGAAGGCCTGGGAACCAACTAGAAAGCTTTACTCTTTCAGTGAGTGGTCCCTGTGATCAACAGGCTTC
This sequence comes from Craseonycteris thonglongyai, assembly GCA_004027555.1. Classification (NCBI taxonomy): domain Eukaryota; kingdom Metazoa; phylum Chordata; class Mammalia; order Chiroptera; family Craseonycteridae; genus Craseonycteris; species Craseonycteris thonglongyai. The sequence continues at coordinate 4,531 of PVKE010014779.1, read as the reverse complement.
AAACCTCCCTTCCCCCAAGGCAACAGATCAGTTGATTACTGAAAAAACAGATTAGAACAGAGAAATGGGACATTAAAAATGTTGACCTAACCTGAGCATCCCTGAGGATTCTTGAAAAAGACTTGAAATTATATGTTCTCCATCAGTTTCTTTAATTCAGAGGCCACCTCAAGTTCTACATTACTCCTTAGTCAACAATATCTGCAGGATTGTTTTGGGTGTTCACATATATCTGGGATAATTTGGGGGCTTATATAAAAAGAAACTCTACAAACAAACCTGCAGTATCTACCCTTGGTTTCTAACTTAATTTTTAATTTTGCTTATAATGAAATGTAAAATTAGTGGTAATCTAATAAACTTAGATATGCTGAACACCTAAAAGCAGAAAAATGATGGCAGATAGTGAGTCATAAATGAGGAATCCCAGTACAAAAATGTTTGGAAAAATACTATAACGCAGAGGTACTGAGTAGATGGAATAATAACCTTTACCATGCCAGAATGGGAATTTTCAGGCAGACCATTTACAAGAAAATGACAAGAAAAAGAAGACTGCACTTTTTGTTCAGTGATTTCCTATTAATTGTGATGTAAATTATATGGATGTGATTTTAACAGACTGGCATTGTTTCTAAAAAAAAAAGTAGTTTATGTGCAAAATACAAAATGCATCAAGAATAAAAAATGTTACTTGGCTGCAGGAGTGCAGTGAAATCTGAGATAATGGCTTCTGATGAGGTTATTTGTGGTTTTTTGTTTTGTTTTGTTCTGTTTTTTTCCTCTTTGGCTCAATTTGTAATGCTTAAGTCTTAGGAATAAGACAAATATTTTGTATCACAAATATAGAAATGTGAAGTCACCTAGCTTTGATTATATTAGGTTAAGATTGTTACTCTAACAATATGTTATGCCAGCAGATATACTGGATAGCTTTCTTGTTAATGTGAATAGCTATCCATACAGGTAACAGCTAATAGCCAACAAACTTGAATAATATTGGACAGAATTCTTTAGGGAGTGAGATACCACCATTTGCTAAGTCCCTGAGGAGCTTATATCTTCTCTTAACCAAGATGATTCCCAGGGGACACTAATTAAAGTCGACCAGACCCTTGCAAAAACAAATAAATACCTCTCTTTAGAGGAAGAAAAAGTTAAAATAACATATTAAGAAAAGGTAACTTAAAGTGATAAAAATTGAAGAAGAAAGAAAACAACTTTTATTTGACCTTGAATGTACTTCTTATTCTATAAGAAATTTTAAAAGCTAGAGGGTAGTTGTTTCTTGTCATTATACTGTTGCTGATTCTGTAGTTAGTTATTAATTTTATTTTTTATGATTCACAATCTGCTCTTTGAAATACGCCATATGCTCAAAGCAATTCAAGGATGACAACTGTCAGAATTACTCCAATAAAAATTGCCTAAATGAGGAAGATTTACTGCACTCTGATATTTCAGTGGAAAGTCCCTCTACCCTCCCCAACAGGCTTTTCAGACACTGAATCTTGCAACCATTTTTTTTTTAATTCATTCAAAATCACATGGCTGTTTTGTAAGAACTTCTAAGACAATTTAAGGGGAATTGGTAAAACACACTAGGCTAAGGGTGAATTAGCAGACATGGAAAACAATATAGATAGTTATTAGATGGATTGCCTGAAATCAATATGTGAGTTCCAAGCCAGTTTTCTTAAATCACACACAAATGTATTGACTTAATATGACAATGTCTGCTCTATGTATTACTAATAAACATTAAATTGGACAAGCCCTGTACCCTGAAAGCAGCAAGTCAAACCAAAGGTAATTTTTTTCCCCCTCTGGGAAGAACTGAGGGGTGTATAAAATCTACCTGAGTCCTCCAATCAAAACATATTTTGTTAAATGTTACCAGTACATTTATCCTTTGTTTTGTTTCAGTCTATTTATTAATGCAGTTTCATTTATTGCTATTCATCTTGAAGATAAATCTTTGTCCTTCTATAGAATTACACCAAATACAATGTTATAAAGGGAACTTTCTTGCAATTACAATGTTGGTGCAGCCTGTCAGCACACAAGAGATGGAAATGAGTTTGAGGACAGATAAGGAAATTCTAAAAGACACCAGGATACATGCAATGAAAGCAAAGACTTCAAGAGAGGAGAGGGAGAGGGAGAGGGAGAGGGAGAGGGAGAGGGAGAGGGAGAGAGAGAGAGAGAGACTTGTCAGGCTAATCAGATTTTCCACAGCAAGGTAAAGGCAAGGAGGTAGCTCTAACCTTGTAAAGATGCTGCTGCTGCTCCTCTGACATCATCAGGTCATGGCTGTCCATCACAAGGGACTCCATGTCAATCAGCCAATCCCAGAGCTCCTGATATTCTGAATCAAAGTCCAGAAGCCTGAAGATAAGGTACAAAATGTATAATGCATTAATACAGTGTAGTTGTTAAATATTATATTAGAATAATATATTCTTGAAAATCCATGATGTTCCTAGGTGATTCCCTGTAAAAAGAGAAGGGAAAAATTATCTGTGAGGTTACACAGTGGGCAAAATAGAAACTCAATCTTGTGACATAGTCACTTCTTAGATTTTGAAATCATAACATGTAATTCCGATGCTCATACTTGAGATATATCATCATGGCAATTTCCATTTGCTAACCCTTTCTGAGGATTTGTAGCACTTATACAAAATGACTACTACTACGTCCTTGAAGAACAGGACTATCATATTTAACAATGAGAAATGGAGGGGCAGTGCCTTATAAAGGTTACATGGTCCAGAATTTTGGGTAAGAACAGTACCCTCAAAATTTGAACCTCTTTCTCATCTACTAGATTTTCATAGACATTGCCTCCCAATAGGTTTAGGATTAAGGATACTAAGTTAACTAATTTTTCTATAGTGATCATAATATACTATCACATCCAAAATATTATTTTTACTGGTAAATGACTCAATCACTTATATTTCCCTCTGCTGTCTATCTGTCTATTTCTGCAAACATACATCCTACATTTTATTGTCATGGATGAATAGCCAGCATTTCAGCTTAACACACAGATAGGCTTGAGTGACTCTTATAAGCCAGTGAGAACCAGGGGCAGATCCAGTATTAGACAGGTGTTCCCCAAAGACATTTAGGAAACAAAGGTAAGGACAGGAAGTCAAAACAATGAATCTTTGAATAGGCAGCAATCATTAAAATTCAAAGGAGGATAACTATGGTTTTCAACAAAATAAATCATTAGAATAAGGAGCTTAAAAGGATTAATGTGATTCTCTATTGAAAGCCTGGTGAATAAGTAAAGCTCAGATTCTTCTGAAACACTGTGATCAGAAAATGAAAATGCAGATGAAAAACTATGTCTGTGTCCTACCCCCTTCCCAAATCATCCATCCTCCTTAAAAGAAATCCTCGAGTCTTGTCAAACTATAACTGAACAAAACCCTATTAGTAGTGAAGAAGCAGCTCCAGGTATGAATCGGCTATCAAGTGAGTCTCTTATTACTACCTTGCTCCTGTTTCTACACATTAAATGTTGCTTTCCAAGAAAATGAACATCTACTCTTCATAACTTACAAGTTGATCTTAGTGGATCTGTCAAAAAAAGCTAAAATGGGTCTGGTGGAAGAGACTAGACTTATGAATTGCTTATTTTACTTACTTTATAATAATTACAAAGATCCTTGATTAGAACCAGAAGCACCCAAGAGCAAGTATCGTCATTGACTAACATGTAGAGCTGATTAATAAATGTTTAGTGAAGGCTGATGATGGGTATAGTTGATGTAGCCAACACCTTCAGTAAGGTTATGGTTGCCTGGAGCAGTGCTTCTCAAACTTTAATGGGTACAGGCACAGTTGAAGACCTTGTTGAAAGCAGAAACTGATTTAGTAGTTCTAGGGTGGGGCTTGAGATTCTGCATTTTAAACAAATACTAGCAACAGGCAAAGCTGCTGGTCATGGGCCAAGCTTTGAATAGCAATGACTTCCAGCATATATGCAAAATCTCCAGAATTTCCCATTTGAAAATACTAAAATACAAAACAAACCAAAAAACTAAAAAAAAAAAAAACACTGTAATGGGGACAAATAAACCATCAGGCTTTCTTTATTAACTTTGTGACTGAGTAATAAGGAATGACTAACAAGCATTTGTTCACATCACAGGTACAATCATTTAGAAATACCTCCTAAATTATGGTCATCATTTCTCTCTTGTACCTGCCTATATCTTAATCATAAAGACAGGGGAGAGGGGAATGTGACCCCCAAATTAGAACAGTATAATTCAGGGTAAGATGAAAAGCAAAGGGGAAAGGAAGAAAAAGCTCACCCCTTCCATCTCAGAGGACTTGGGAAATGAGAAGGAAATAGAGGAAAGAGGAGCAGGTGCTCAGATGTGTGTCCTCCCATCCCTTGGCCCAAGACCTAGCTGGAAGGCATGTGAGATAGATTGAAGGGAAAGACAAAAGCAGCTCCCTGTCCCACTAAGAAGTCTGGAAAGAGGATGTCTTAATCAGTTGTCCTCAC
>PVKE010014778.1:0-34432 GCA_004027555.1 Craseonycteris thonglongyai | reverse complement strand
CTGTCCCCAAACTGCTCCTTCTCCCTCCCTCTCCCGCTCTCCCCTTTTTCCTCTGACCTTTGTGTGTTGTTCTGCGTTGTGTGGTTCTCTCAGTTGAGGGTGCTTCTCAGGGTTTCCCCTGTGGGTTCCTTTTTGTTTGTAAGTCCCTTCCCAGGTAGATGTCTGGGTTCTCCTCTCATGCCGCCATCTTAGCTCCACCAGACTATCTTCTTTCTATCTTCCTTTGGATAACCATGTAATTTACTGTCTAAAGCAGGATACTTTTGAAAGTGAAAGAATGTGTTGAAGATAATTAACAGGTGTTAATTATGTATAACAGGCATGAAAAAAATGAGATGTGTTATTAACCAATTAGAGATTTTTAGATGTGTGCCTATCTGTTCCCACAAGAATATGATCTGTAGAGAGGCAAGTATATTGATCAGGATAGATCAGATTTATATTTCCATAACAAATGACTCCATAATTTCAGTGACTTATTTGAAAAAATACATATGTATAATGTATTTATCACACCATATGTCCAGCATGAAGCAATGGGAAGATCCAGTTCATTCAGTTATTCGGAACTCCAGCTGGTAGAGGTTCTACACCATCTAAAATAGCTTGATTGTCAAGGAAGGACAGTCTGTCCACTCACAGATCATTGGCAGAACTAGCTAGCTTGCCATATCATCTTGCCTACCTCCAAGGGGGACTGAGAACTGCAGGGCAGCAGATCAATGTTTAAAGGGCACCATTATTTCTGTCAAAGAAAAGATCCTTGAGGACTATATTTTTTATATATTTATATCCTCACAGTGCCAAGCATAGTGCTCTATATGTGGCAAAAAATAAATGTTTGTAATGTTGAATTAGTTGGTGGTTTAACTCAATGCATTTGGCTTTCCTTTTTTTCTATTGTTTGCTTGCTTTAAGAGGAAATCTAAGTTTTTGAAAGCCAGGTTTATGTCTGGAAAACTTACTTCTATATATCAGAAACAAATGCTTTATAATAACACTGAAAGTAAAGATGAGAAAAGGGTGGGAACTGGTTCTCACCATGAGATACTGCCACTCATAAACGTGGAGGCTCTTCTCTGTGCAAAAACATCTGTTTGCTTTTGTGTAGACATGGCCTCTCTGATGTTATCTTCATTTAAAAATATGTTATTACATATTGACCTGTGATGAAAGGTCACACGTGGAATCTTGTGAATTTTACTGATAACTCTATCACTGGGAGGTATAGCATTAAATTCATTCAAGTAACTGTCAGGCTGAATTTTTTTGAGATTGTGAGCAAGGAGCTGTGGATAGAAATACATACGTGTTCAATATACATGAGCAGAGACATGTAATGTGGGGTGCAGGACTTCTTGTGAATCTAACTGTGAGAGGGCCTCAGCTATACCTACTCTGGATGGGACTGGTATGGGAAGTGAAAGGGAATTAGAACAAAGACACAAATGATCTTTGATACTGTTGACAGCCCTTTACTTCTTGGTCTTTGAATTTCTTCCTCTATTTTCTGTGACCCTCCTCTTCCCTACTTCTCCTCTTACCTTTCTAACCAAGTTTTCTCTCTTTCATTCCCAACCTCCTCTTTTTCCAGCTTCCCATTTAATAGTTTCCAAAGGAAATTTATCAACTTGCGTGGTATTATGTGCAACAGATCAATCTATATTTACAAGCAATAAATGAAGGATTCCAGTTTCCCAGAGCTCAGTGTCTAGGAAATACCAGTATAAATTTTAGAAAGTATAAGTCAGGTTCTGGCTTTAGCCTTATCTCCCAAGGTGGCCTTAGGGTCAATTAGTTAACTTCTCTGAGTTTCAGTTTATTTTTAGGTAAAATGGAAGTAAAACTTGCTCTCTTACTTTTGTAGAGCTTAGTGTGGCAAAAATCTTAAAATGGTGAGAAAGTGCTTTGTTTAATTTACAAAACTATTAAAAACATCACTTTATATCTTAAAGAAAAATAAACCTGAAACTATAGCCCTGACTACTCTCCTCAGCATCAATTATGAATTTCCACCTACTTGTTGGGGATCTATTTTCCAGACACCTCAAATTCAACATTTTCAGAAGTGAATTTAATCTTCCCTTTCCATTAGATTTTTCTTCCCCTTGACCTCTGCCTCTTGCTTTTTCTCTGTTAGTTCATGGCATTACCATATATCACTTTTGTTTTTTTCAACTGGGAACCCCAGGGTTGTCTCTAGTTTGTCTCTGTACTGAACTTTTATACTTGCTTCATCGAGTCAGTTTTCATATCTTGTGGACTCTTTTTCTAAAATGCCTCTTGAATCCACCCATTATTCCCTTCAGACTGTTGCTAGTCTTCTGCCCTGTTTAGGTCATGCTCATTTTTCTTCCACTTCTAAGCCATCAACAGTGTATTACCTCTACTCCAATTATGGTTCATTACAGGGTGTTTCGGTGCCTTTCCCTTTGGCAGTGCCTATGAACACAACTGTGGGATATAAGATAGACTGATGATTTCAGTCCTTTCTGTTGTGAGCAAGAGTTTGCAATCATGATATATTTCAGCCAACCAAAAATATTCCCTCAGATAAAATACAGAAGCATCCTTGAGATCCTGGTCCAGGGGATTTGTGCACAGTGAGCCCAATGAGGAAAGGAATGGGCTGGTCCTTCTCTGCACCAACCACTTATGTGCAACCAAGGACAAACAATTGTGTGATAGCAGCAAAGTTATAAAACTGTAGTGGTATCATTTTTTTCCAAGCTATTAATACCCATGAATTACAGTGGGGTTTTGGTTACTTAAGGTCAGGCAATGTTCTCTACCTCCTACATCTGAAGGCATGCATCTTTGTATCTTAAAATATGTGTTCATTGCAAAATAATTTTGTGTTTACTTTAAGACCAGAAAAAAACAAAGATAAAACAAAAACAGCCTCCACACTTCTTAGTGTGTTTATTTTTTCATCTGTATGTCTCCTGGAAAGCCTCAGTTTTCACTTATTATATAAAAACCTGTGAATCAGTTAAAAACAATGTCAGGTCATACATATACTAACAGAAGAGTTGCACTTTCTTCTCCACATGTTTCAAATTGGTCCAATTTATTCATCAGTGAGAAATAAAGCAATAAACTAATTTTCTGGCAAAGGGTAACCTAGTAATATCAAAAGATTGAAAGATTAATACAACATTAGGACTCAGAGTCACTAAGGTTCCTTTGCTAGGAATTTCACCTGAAAGTTTCTATAATCATGTATTTTAATATTTCTGATATGCTTTTTCTCTTACTTTTGAGTTTTAGTGAATGACTGTAAAAGCACTGAACTTTCCATTTCTATTTTACTGCTAATGTTGAGCTAACTATTCATTTTGATGTTAAATATGCTGTCATGAGACTAGTTCTGTTTTCAACCAAATCACAAATAGTAAAAATTCTTCTTTGTAGCTTTAAAACTTCTTAGACCATTTATCCATTGACTTTCAAGAAAAGTCTTCTTTCTTTAGTAACAAAAAAGAGGTGACAGAAATAAAAAATAGAGAATATTACATAGCTTTCTAGGCTAATCATTGTTCTAAGGCCTTAATATATGTTAACTCATTTAATAGTCACACTAATTCTATAAAGTAGATACCATTACTATACCCATTTACCTCTAACAAAACTGAAGCAGCATAAAGAAATGGCAAAGGGATAACTCCTCATTTTGTGTCTCACCAAGTTTGAACATGAAACTCCAAAGACCCTCACTCTCACTCATGTAAACTTATTTATTCTTGTGTTTATTTAGGAGTTAATGGGACATAATTATTCACTTTCAAATAATTCATTTATTCTACAAATGGTTTTAAGCACATTCTGTACCAGACACTAGGTAGCCCTGGAGAGCAAAGATAAAGATGCAGACCCTGCCATAGGGGACCTCATACATAGTCTACTTAAGAGAAAGACACACCAAAAGGCAATTGTGTGAGTAAGGCCAAAGCAAAGGGGCATGTAGATCAGACCCTCCAGCCAGGGATGGGAATCATAAAAGAATCTGAAGTGACCTATGTTCTTGAGGTCAAGTACAAGAAGACATTTGGTGCAGGGAGCAGAACTTGAACAGGAGGAAGACAGGAAAAGGCATTTAGACCGGTCTGTGTGGCTGGAGTACAGGGTAGGAGAAGAACTTGGGCTTGAGAATTCAACTGAACTTGACTTTTCTGCTGGGTAATTTAGGACACTTATTCTGATCTTCAGTTTCCTCATCTATAAAATAGGGGAAATGGCCACCTCAAAAAGTTGAGTGGTTTAAATAAGATTTTATATATATATATATATATATAATATATATATATAAATATATATATATAATATATATATATAAATATATATATATATTTGTCTTCTGTGGTTGCTGTAAACAATTACCACAAATTTGATGGCTTAAACCAACAGTTTCTTTCTCATATTTCTGGAGGCCAGCAGTCTGAAAATCCTGGTGTCAACTGGGCTGTGCTTTCTCCAGCTGCTTTGGAGGAGAATCCTTTTCTTCTTCCAGCTCTGGGGCTGCCTGCATTCCATGGCTCGTGGATGCATCATTCCAATCTCTACTTCTTTGGCCATATTTTTGTCTCACCTTTTTCTTTTTTCTTTTTTTAAATTTTTTTAAAATATATTTTTATTTACTTATTTATTTTTGACAGAGAGAAGGAGACACAGAGACAGAGACAGAGAGAGAACTGAACTGGGGGAGCTCCCAGCTCAGCATATGGTTATGGGCCAAGGCTGGGATTTGATCCCCTGTCCCTGGTGCTGCAACGTGAGCGCTTAACCCACTGAGCCATCCCGGCTTCCCCGTCTCACCCTTTTCTATACCATCTCCCTCTGCCTGTCTTTCAAGAGGATATTTATGATTGCAATTAGGGCTCACCTGGCTAATCCAGGATAACTTTCCTGTTTTAAAATTCTTAACTTAATTCCATCTGCAAAGACTTCTTTTCCATGTAGGTAGCATTTACAGGGCCCAGGAATTAGGATCTGATATCTTTACAGAGCCATTATTCATCTTACAATATATAAAGGATATTAGCAGATCAAAATTCCTCAATAAATGCTAATTCTTACCTTTCCTATATTATGCTTTAGGGGAGGTATCAGTGGTCAGAGTTTGCAACTGCTGGCCTTTTGATTTCTAAACAAGGGTTAGACAGCTTTAGTCTTCCAGACAAGCCTGTCATGATACAAACAAACAAACAAACAAAACACAAAGATGAATAGCTTAGTGTTAATGCAGGAAATTATTTTTGCTTCTTTGTACTAACTTAGTCTAAATAGTTAAGAGTATTGTGTTGAGGATACAGTGGTACATTTCAGAAAGGGCTCCTCTTGCACATTTCATTTGCCAGGCAACAGGCTTTGTGTATGAGTTAGAGTAGTTATATATTGATCTTTTCTTCTCTAAGTGTCACTCATCCTTCTTTGCCCATCAGTGTATGGGAAGAATAACCACTGCAGAGGTCAAGGAGTACGACGGAGGAATTCAGGAGTCAAAGCATTGGCTGCAAACTTTGAGCTATTGTTTAACTTTACATAGAGTCATCACTCCTTCCAGTTATTTTAATGAAGAAACCAATATTTTTATAACTCATCAGCCCTATGTCAAGTGGGAAAATCACAAGGATTTGAGATAAAATATTTATTACCCTGAAGAAGTAAAACTTTGTATTCACTTACAAAATTACTGTCAATGCCATAATAAGCAGTTGGGTGTCTGGGCTAAATACTGACTGAAGGAACATATAATGTCAAAGATGTGACCCATTCCAGGTTCCCATTTCACTGACATGAGATTTTCTTACTTTGGCTATTGGACCTAACTTCTTACAGTAGCACTTTAATAGTTATCTGTCTCCTCAAAACTGTGCTACCTAGTATATTTGTTCACCAGTATACATGTCCCACCAGTATACAATTGCCCAAATAGACTATGTGTGATAGTCATCTTTATTGATCTCTATTTTCTTCACCTCAAATTATATCAGTAAACATATCTTGGATATCCTCAAATACTAGAGATGTTGAGTTTGCCTCCAAAATTTTTTTAGGTTATCAAAACCTAAGTATCCCCCAGAAAGCAGAAATGGAGGCAAGAACTTGAAGACAAGTAGTATATTTGGACAGTTTATCACAAGGAGCAAGTCTGGGTCATTGAGAAGTTAAAACAGGAACTGAGAGAAAGTCAGTACAAGAGTCATTATCCAGTAAGCTCCTACTGCGGACAAATGGGGCTCAGTTCTCCTTGGGACCTGATGAGAATTCATGCAGAATGTGCCTTGCAGTTTTTGGCTCTGGAGACAGTAAAGGGGGATATTTATTCATTGTCTCTTGTTCCCTATTGGTCAAGAATCCCTAGCACTTTCAAGATTGCTCATGCAGTACGATGGCTGAGTGAGTGCCTATAGCAGGGATCCCAAGTGACAGTGGCAGAAAGGCTTTAGGGTAGAAAGTGAGAGAGAGGTACCTTGCTCAACTGAGAAAGATGAGGTGCTGTTACTCGTAGGTTCACCAGCCATAGCTGATGGCTGCACCAGTACCTGGATGGGAATATGCCATGAGAGCAGTAAGTTGGGCACTATACCCAATACCCACATAAAAAGCTAAAGGTACAAAGTACAGACAGTAGTTGATGACACCTAGGGACACAATATTAGATGCTGGGCTGAAGTTACTGCTAAAGAAGTGGTGGAGACAGTAAATATATTTGGGAGTTCATTGTAGAGTTCTTCAGGACTGGATGTTCAGAAAAGTTGAATTGGAAAGAGTGGGTTTCAATGGAGAACTTTAGTAAATGTTAGTTTTGTTTGCCATTCAGCATCCATTTGCCCTTCTTCTGGTCACCAGATCAGAATTCCTCTAAAGAATGACTTGTCCTGACACCTCCTGTTCCTTCAGCCCACATGCTTCCACTTCCTCCAGTTCAAGGGTACAGCATGTGACCTACAAATAAGCCTATGCAGATTGAAACATGTTGCTCCTTGGCCACTGAGATTGGCATGTGACCCAGTGAGAGACGTGACAATGAAATGAGACGTCCTGAAATTTCTGCACGACAGACTTGCTCTTATCTGCTGGACTTAAAGTGAGGAGGATGCAATGTATAGATCTGCTGAAATTGAAGTACTTATTTGAGGAGTGAGGCTGCCTCAGGAGGCAGAGTCAAGAAACAGAAACTAAGACCCAGAGGCAATGTTTGTGTCCCTGAGTGAAGCAGTACTTGAGGCCAGAAGTTTCCCTGGACTTTTCAAATCTGTGAACCAATAATTTTCCATTTATATTTAAGCCTGTTTCAAATGGGTTTTCAATTGCCTCCAATAACTGAAACAGCAACAATTCTTATAACTTAGGTAACTTTTAAGCACTTTTGTCTTCTCTATAATTTATTCAATTTTTCTTACTTTAGTTATAAGTATCCCAGTGTTTCTTCCTTAACTTTTTCACTTGAGAATGAATAAAGAGAGAATGATTAAAACAGGGAGGTGGGGGTAGTAAAGTGTGATGTTAGGTTTGTGCAGTGCAGCAGACAGACCTGTGTGTATGAGTGATATTTATTAATTATCTTGTAGCTTTAGAATGTAAATGCAAAATACAGTAAAACTGTACTATCTTCCTCTATACACACACATTGACCTTATTATTACTGACTTCATATGAAAATTGTGAAGATTACAATATTGATTGAGAGTCTAGGCCAGACTCTCTCTGAAGGACCTATAGTTCTAAGCAGAACACAGTAAAGGTGAAGCAGAATTTGCAGAAAAAAAAATTTAACCTGGAAGCCAGAAAAATCTAGACAATGAGATGTTTACTTATATTTATTAGAGTTGTCCACCCCTTATTAGCTTCTAGACACAGTTGTGCATGAAAATCTAAAGGGCTGAGTGGCCATTTTTAACATTATAGCTCACAGTCTATAGTAAACATAAAAGTAAACTTGGGACACAAACAGCATTTCAAATAAAGCCAAGCAGAGCAGAGGCATCAGGAAGGAAACTGGCAGTAACAGTGCTGACTTAGGATGCTGAGTGGAAGGTGGCCGCACCAACCTCTCACCCTTCCTGTAATGTCAGATTCTGAATATGACCTGGAAACACAGTTACTTTTATATTTATACAATATTTTTAAAGCAGGGCTGTCTAAACACTTAATAAGTGATGACCAGGCTATACAATCCTGGCTCTTGGTCCCTGTAACAGACTTTGCTCTTAATATGCTATGAATGATTGAAACCACATGAGCTACCATGTGTACAGATCACATTTATAGCCTCTGTCTTATGGGAAACCCATATTGGATGGTCATTATTTTTGCCCAAAGTCATATTAGAAGCAGGAATATTACATTTATCTATCTGTAGAGTAAATTAGAAAATTGGGGCTATTCTCTTGCACCCACAACCTTAGAATAATCTGGTTTGGAAGATTTAACTGTCCAAATCAATCTCTATCGATCTTTCCCTTACCCATCTCAGGTTTTTGTACATACTTAGGACTCAAAAAATATTTCTCAAGTAAATAAATGATGTAAAATTTGAACCTTCTTTCTATAGTAGAAATTGATATTGTTTCCAAACTTGGAGTAACACACTTAACATTTCGTTCCTGTTATATCTTAAAATTAGATGGAAAAGAAGCTGTTATCGAGTCATCTAATATATCTCTCATTATTTCAATATGAAGCAAGAAAGTCCTAAAAAATGATTTCTGAAACAGTAAAATTTATTTTTTAAAAAGGAATGCCATACAATATTTGAAATAGAAGCAGAAGAAGGTCACAAAATCAAATAGCGTGCCTCCCCTTAATAGCACAAGGAGTTATTACTCTGAACTAATGAGGAGGTGGCTTGGTTAAACAAAAATATTTTGGTTTATTTTGGCTTGGTTTAAGTTCTCAGAAATACCATGTTAACATAGGGAATCATTTTGAAGATGATCTGAGTATTTAAAATTGCTCACTGAATGACTTTAATCTTTTCTGATGGGAGATTTCACTACATCTGAGACAAGCTTGATTTTGTTAAACTCCTAAGTCCCTTGTTTGGACACATTAACCTGAGAGCATGATTAGAGTTAGAAAAGCGACTCTTTAAAACATGTCACCTTCCTATTGAACCATATCTTCATGAACCATGTGTCTCTGGATCACATCTGTTTACTGACAGAGGTCCAACCAATGTCCTCATTCACTTACACGCAACATCAATGAGGGTTGCGTGTAAGTTTTGACAGTACATGTTGGCCCCAAACACAAGTTGCACTGTTGTTAGACTTGAAGTCCATACAAAAATGACCTGGATTCTCTCTACTCAACTCTGTACATCATCAAAATAAGTTCCATGAAAGTTCTCAACCCTGTAGCTTTACCTTCGTGTTGGTAGAGAAAGCAAATACTCCACTACAATTTGATTTTCAGATCCCAATTAGGACTATTCTTTTTTAAAACTTATTTTATTGTGTTGACAGAGAGAGGGGAGACAGAGACAAAGAGAATGGGGAGGGCCCATTTGTAGTCTCTATAGTTGTATATCATTAGTTTTCAACATAGTTTCATTCTATACAGGTGGGAGCAGGGCCATGCATGGTGGGACCTGGGCTGGGGTCCTCCAACATGGGAAGCATACCCCAGTTCAGCATATGGGTCCACAGGGGCCAGGGCCAGGACCCTATCCTTGGATCCTGGAGGTGCAAGGTGAATGCTCAACCAGCTGAACCATCTCAGCATCCCCTCAAGTAGGGATATTTTGAACCATCTGAAATAGCAAAGTTTATCTTTCTAGTAAAGTAAGCTTTGTATGTTGGTAGAGAAGTTAAAATTTACTGCTTAAAGAGTCCAGGACCAGCTGGTCTCACTAACAAGTTTTACCAGGCATTCAAGGAGGAATTAACACCCATCCTTCTCAAACTTTTCCAAAAATTTGAAGAAGAGGCAATACTTCCCAACTCATTCTATGAGGCCAACATTACCCTAATACCAAAGCCTGGCAAGGACATCACAAAAAAGAAAACTGTAGACCAATATCTCTGATGAACACCATTGCAAAAATCCTAAACAAAATACTAGCAAATAGAATACAAAAATGCACTTAAAAGATTATACATCAAAATCAAGTGGGATTCATCCCAGGGGCACAAGGATAGTTCAACATATGCAAATCGATCAATGTGATACCCTACATAAACAAAATTAAAGATGAAAACCATATGAGGGGGAAGCTGGGATGGCTCAGCAGGTTAAGCGCTCACTTTACAGCCCTGGAGACCGAGGATTGAATCTTGGCCCCGGCCCTCGTGGACCATATGCTGAACTGGGGTGTGCCCCCAGTTCAGTTCTTGCTGGGGCCTATGTGAGAGGCTCCCAGCCCAGTTCCTGCCTTGTGCAGCCCCGTGCCCACCTGTGGAGTGAAACTATATGGAAAAACTAATGCTGTCAACTATGGAGACTGCTCTGGGTCCTCCTCCTCTCTGTCTCTCTCTGTCAAAAAACAATAAAAATAAATCTTAAACAAACAAACAAAAACCATATGATTGTATCAATTGATGCAGAATAAGCATTCGACACTATGGGTCGCCAGTTTGACACCTCTGCTATACAACATTCATTTATGATCAAAACACTTAAAAATGACTCAACATAATAAAGGCCATATATGACAAACCCTCAGCCAATATCATACTGAACAGGGAAAAACTGAAACCTTTTCTTTGAAAATCAGGAACAAGACAGGGATATCCCCTGTCACCACTGCTATTCAATGTAGTGCTGGAAGTTCTAGCCAGAGCCATTAGGTAGGAAAAAGAAATTAAAGGCACCCAAATTGGAAATGAAGAAGTTAAACTGTCACTTTTTGCAGATGATATGATCTTTTATATAGAAAACTCCAAAGACTCTACCAGAAAACTGTTAGAAATAATAAATGAATACAGTAAATTTGCTGGATACAAAATCAATGTACAAAAATCCACAGCTTTTTTTATATACAAACAATGAACCTTCAGAAAAAGAAATGAGAAAAAGGATACCATTTGCAATCAAAATAACAATAAAATACTTAGGAATAAACTTAACAAAGAATGTGAAGGACTTATACATGGCAAACTACAAGACACTATCAAAAGAAATTGAAAAAGATACAAAGAAATGGAAGGATATTCCATGTTCATGGATTGGAAGAATCAACATAGTTAAAATGGCCATATTACCCAAAGCAATATACAGAGTTAATGCAATTCCCATCAAAATCCCACAGACATTCTTTCAAGAAATAGATAAAAGGGAAAGCCGGGATGGCTCGGTGGGTTAAGCGCTCACTTTGCAGCGCTGGGGACCCAGGATCAAATCCCAGCCCCGGCCCATGTGGACCCATGTGCTGAACTGGGGACTGCCCCCAGTTCAGTTCTCTCTTTGTCTCTGTATCTCTCTCTCTCTCTCTCTCTCTCTCTCTCTGTTAAAAACAATAATAAAAAAAAAGAACTGTTAAAAAAAAAAAGAAATAGATAAAAAAGTTATCAGATTCATATGGAACCACAAAAGGCCCCGAATTGCCAAAGCAATCCTCCAAAAAAAATAATAAGGCTGGAGGCATCATGCTTCCTGACTTCAGCCTATACCACAAAGTGTTAATAATCAAAACAGCTTGGTACTGGCAGAGAAACAGACATACAGACCAATGGAACAAAATTGAAAACCCAGAAATAAACCCTCAAATATATGGACAGATAATCGTTGATAAAGGAGCAAAAAATATACAATGGTGAAAAAAAGCCTCTTCAGTAAATGGTGCTGGGAAAATTGGAAAACCACATGCAAAAAGAATGAATCTGGACTGTGAATTGTCACCATATACCAAAATTAACTCAAAGTGGATTAAGGACCTCCATATAAGATCTGAAACCATAAAGTGCATAGAAGAATGCATTGGCACCAAACTTATAGACCTTGGGCTCAGAGAGCACTTTATGAACTTGACGCCAAAGGCAAGGGAAGTAAAAGCAAAAATAAATGAATGGGGCTATATCAAACTAAAAAGCTTCTACACATCAAAGGACACTGTCAGCAAAGTAGAAAGGAAACCAACAGAATGGGAGAAAATATTTGCAAACAATGCCTCTGATAAGGGGCTAATATCTAAAATATACCGTATTTTCCGGCATATAAGATGACCGGGCGTATAAGACGACCCCCTAATTTTACAGTTAAAACATAGGTTTAGGCCCATATTCGCTGTATAAGACTACAGCCTTGGAAGTGGGGGGTAGTCTTACACAGTGAATATAGGCCTAAACCTATGTTTTAACTGTAAAATTAGGGGGTCGTCTTATACGCCTGGTTGTCTTATACGCCGGAAAATACGGTATAAAGAACTCATACAATTCAACAACAAAAAAACAAACAATCCAATTAAAAAATGGGCAGAAGACCTAAACAGACACTTATCTCCTGAAGACATATAAACAGCCAACAGATACATGAAAAAATGCTCAACATCAGTAGCAATTAGGGAAATGCAAATTAAAACCACAATGAGATACCATCTCACACCTGTTAGAATGGCTATCATCAACAAGGCAAGGAATAACAAGTGCTAGAGAGACTGTGGACAAAAAGGAACCCTCATACACTGCTGGTGGGAATGTAAATTGGTACAACCACTGTGTAAGTTCACTGCGGAGATTCCTCAAAAAACTAGGAATGGAATTGCCATATGACCTAGCAATCCCTCTCCTGGGTATCTACCCCCAAAACCTGAAAACCTTAATCTGCAAAGATATATGTACCCCAATGTCCATTGCAGCACTGTTCATGAAGGCCAAGTCATGGAATCAACCGAAGTATCCTCTGATAGGTGACTGGATAGAGAAGTTGTGGTACATTCATACAATGAAATACTACTCTGCAATAAGAAAAGATGAAATACAGCAAATTGTAACAATATGGATGTACCTTGAAAACATGTTATTAAGCAAAATAAGTCAGAATGAAAGAATCAAGAAACATATGACTTCACTTATAGGTGAATATAAAACTGAAAGGAACAAAGAAACAAAGACTCATGGGCACAGTCAATAGTTTAGTGGTTACCTGAGGGTAAGGGGAGAGATGGGTGGGAGAAATGGGTGGGGGGAGTAGGTAGTGGGAATCAAACACACGGTGATGGAAAGTGAGCTGATTCTGGGTGGTGACCACATAATGCGATGTATAGACAATGTAATGTAGAATTGTACACCTGGAATCAATGTAATTGATATCAATTAATGTCACCCCAATAAATTTAACAAAACAAATGTACTGCTTAAAACTAAAAGTCTTTTCCCAAAATGTATAAAGGTGTATTTCTCCACACTTTTTCTACCACCAACCCTTTACACCAACAAATAGATTTAATCTTTTTTCCCCCATGTCCACCTGTGTGGAATGAAACTATGTTTTTTTTTCCAAAAGAGGGGATTTTCTGAAAATAAAATTTATTTTTCTTTAGATAATCTCAGCATATTTTACAGAGGAGAATATACAAGGTGTGATTTAAAAAAATGGTGAATATTTAAATAAAAAATGTATTAATGTAAACAATACATGGTCATTAATTCCCTTCAAAATATTCCCCCTTGCTTCAAATACACTTATGCCATTGTTCTTCCCACTTTCTGAAGGAGTTCTGGAAGTCCTCTTTCATGAATATCTTTAATGGCATTGTCGTCATTGCCTCGATGTCCTGAATCAATTAAAAATGTTTACCTTTCACGGTCATTTTGACTTTGGGGAAAGTGCCAGAAGTCACATGGTTCCAGATCCAGCGAAAAAGGTGAATGAGGACACATCGTAATGTTTTTATTTGACAGAAGTTGCCTACCAGAAGCAATGTGTGACCTGAATCAACTCAGGACATCCAGACAGCCAGGACAGAGCAATCAAAGACACTCACAAAAGAGAATTTCCAGAACTGCTTCAGAAAATGTCAAGAATTATGGGATAAGTATGTTCAAAGCAAGGAGGAGTATCTTGAGGGGATTAAAGACAATGTGCCTTTTACTGTAATAATTTTTTTAAATATAAACATATACCATATTTTTTATTACATATTGTAGTGTTTGAATAATGATAAATACAGAATTTTACCTTTATCTCCTTCCCCTCCCATGAGCAGCCCAAACTGACAACCTAAGTAGTCTAGCTTAATGTGTTTTTCTTTATGACAGCTAAAAATAAGATTATGTTTTTACCTTTTCTGACACATTTTTTGTTTTGCTTTGGTAACTTTTTCTAGTTTTAAAAGTTCACTTTAAAAAAAAGAATATCAAAGCATGACTCTATAACTTTACTTAAAATGTATTGCTACAGTGCAGCAATGGTAACACAATGATTAAGATTATGGTGACTTCGTTTGAGCCAAATTCTTTTTATTTTTAATTTTTTGCTTTTGAGGAAAAGAGGGCTGCAACTTATCCCAAACCCATGGGCAGCAAATATAAGCATGAGTCAAATGACTGCTTGTGAATGCAACCAGGAACATCAGTCGCACACTTATCTTTGCAAACACACCTTTATAATATATATATATATATATATATATATATATATACACACACACACACACACACACATACACACACATACATACATACATACACACATATATATGTATATGTTTGTGTATGTGTGTGTGTGTATAAGTATATATTTATATACCGGTATATATATTTTTTTAAAGATTTATTTAATTGATTTTTTACAGAGAGAAACAGAGACAGAGAGAAACAGAGAGAAGGGGGAGGGCCCAGAGCAGTCTCCATAGTTGACATTAGTTTTTCCATATAGTTTCACTCCACAGGTGGGCACAGGGCTGTGCAGGGCAGAAACTGGGCCGGGAGCCTCCCACATAGGTCCCAGCAAGAACCAAACTGGGGGCACTCCTCAGTTCAGCATGTGGGTCCTCATGGGCCGGGGCTGGGATTCGATCCTCGGTCCTCAGGGCTTCAAAGCAAGCGCTTTACTCGCTGAGCCATCCCAGCTTTCCCTGTATATATATATTTTAAAGAGGCCATCCACAAGTCAGGGAGATGGGCTTGAGGAGAAACCTAAACTGCCAATACCTAGATCTTGGAATTCCAGCTTCCAGATCTGTGAGAAATAAATTTCTGTTGTTTATAAGCCACCCAGTCAGTGGTCCTGTTATAGCGGTCCTAGTAGACTAAGACAAAGAGGAAAATGTCTGTGATCTTGCTCCATTTTGATTAAAATGTTTTAATTTTGCAAGTTTTACAAACATACATGAGTGGGGCATTCTGTGTCCATTTAGGAATGTAGGAAGATGCACAAAAGCACTGATCCCATCCTAGTAACCAGAAAATTCTATACAATCTACAAACTCACAATTTTCCTTGAGCCTATCAGAGAGTGAGATTTAAAGACAACCAGGTCGACTAAATTCCCAAGGATGACAAGCTTCTCCCATGAAAGAGGGACATGAGAACTATTACACCATTGACAGAGGACTGGAGATAGAGAAAACCACCATCGAAGAGGCTGAAAAGAAAACATCTGGAGACTCAACAAATTGTCTATGGCTGAGTCCTGGCTAACCTGACAGTTTAGAGCAGAGGTTAGCAAACCTCTGCCCATAAGCTAAATACAGATTTCTGACATCCTTTATTATATATTTTTTAATCATTTGGGAAAACTCAAAAAAATATTTTGTGACACATGAAAATCACATGAAATTCAAATTTCAGTGTCTATAAAGTTTTTTTGAACACAACCATACCTGCTGTTTATATATTGTTTATGCCTGCTTTAGCGTTTTAATGGCAGAGTTGAGTAGGTGCAACAGATTATATGGTCTGCAAAGCTTAAAATATGTACTATTTGGTGCTTTATAGAAAGTTTTTTGATCCCTGGTCTACAGCCCTGAGAGCCCAAGACACAGGGAAGGGTCACTTACCTGCCAGTTCTTTTCCATGCCAGGTCTCTATCACATTCTCACGAGAAAGGTTGGAGGCAGGACAGTGATGCACAGACATAAAACCACTTTCTCATCCCCAGAACTTCTTCTCATATGGAGCAAAAGCTGCAAACCACTGGGGGAGTGACAGTAAATTCTTCCATCCTCTCTAGACCATGGTAAGATCTTATACTTTGAGGGAAGGGTAGGAGTAAAACCCACTTGACAGTAGAGGATAGGCTGTAAACTCTCCTGGCATACTGAGACTCTGGTCCCCAAGAGGAACAACAGGTAGGTCCTTTTCCAGGTACAAATACTATATACCCCAGTCTCTATTGCTTCCCCCCCGCCCCCTACACATAACATCCAACATACTACAAAACAAGTATGAGACTTAAAAAAAAAAAAAAAAAAGCAAGGAAAAAAGGAAAATAAAACCTGGCCCATTATCAAGAGAAAAAGTAGTCAGTAGAACAAGATGAAGAGATGACTTGCATGTTAGAACTATCAAAGACTTTTTAAATAATTTACAATTAACATGTTAAAGGCCCGGTGGAAAATATAGACCAAATATAGTAATATATATGAAATTGTAGCAGAGAGGTGGAAACTATTTTTTTTTTAAGTCAAATGGAAAGCCTAAGGATAATTAGAGTTGAATAATTCCTTTGCCATGTTAACGAGCAGACCAGATACACAAAAAGGAAATCAGGGCTAATCAATAGAAATTAACTAAACTGAAATACACACACATAAAGTTGAACAGTTTATCAAGGAGCTGTGGGCCACGAAGAGGGCTAATATGTGTCAGAAGAAGAGAAGAACAGGGTGGAAGAAATATTAGAAGAATTAATGGCAAGAATTTACAAATTACAAATAATGAATATGAAGACTGAAAGATGAGTCACTGGTTTAGATATTACAGGCATGATAAGAAAGGACTATTTTCTACCTTCTCCACTTCTACTACTTCATATACATAAATTTGACACCTTAGATGAAAATTAGAAATTCATTGAAAGGCAGAAATTCTCAAAGCTCTTTCAAGAAAAAATAAATCTGAATAACCCTGTACCTATGAAATATATTTAATCCATATTTTAAAAACCTTTTTTTGGTGAATTTTACAAAAGATTTAAATTTAAACCAATATATTAAATTGGCAGGAAGGACACAATTCAGTCCACAACAGGAAGACTGGGAAGAATACTGTCTGTGTAGGTGGTATCAGAGGACCTGAGGTTTAAGGTGGAACCAACCATGAGAAGAATGAGGAAAAGACCATCCTGGGTAGAGGGATGTCCCAAAGGTCGTAAGATACCGTCAAGTATTGGAGTTTTGGGTTATTAGGCGAAAAATATCAATCCAGCTACTTCTAGCCTGATCAGAGGTGACACTTTACAGCCAGACCTGACATCTTCAGATTTCTATTCAAAAGTCACTCCACTAGCATCTGAAACTGTCATCCAGACAAGGTCAGAAAGGATACAAAGGGAAAGAGACCAATTATGAGGGCAGCTCAGGATTGCAGCTTCATTTTCAATCCAAAACTAACACTTCTCACTGAAACTGGTTCACTTAAAAGCCGCTTCAGTCAACAATGACTTTTGGCAATGTCTCATTAAGTATTTAGTGGCTCTATACCTGCTGCGTTGATAATAATTTAAAAGCATTACCCAATTCCACCATGAAGAAAACCACCTCAGAAAGTTCTAAAGGTCGCCTTGGCTGATGTATCCGGAGATTTTTAATCTCTGTCTTTCTAAATCAACTGAAAAATATTTGACATCACATGTCGGCAAAGACTTCTCTGGGCGCAGGTTGAAGCCTTTGGCTGTAGCTTTCCGCTGTTTACTCAAGCAGCAGCACCAGCCAGATACGGTTGAGACGTGCTCCGAGGCAGGAATGGGGAATGTGAAACACTTCCACGTTTATTCAGCCACACCCCGTTTTCATTCTCTTCGAGCAGGGAGGTGTACAGGGCGAACTACTAAGTACAACAGTGGGCATGATTTGTGCTTGATTCATTCTTTTCCTCCTTGGACAGCATAATTATCAACAGCATCAGGGCCCTTATAACAAGCATCTTGCATCATTCAGGCGGAGGAAGTGTTCCTTTCGAGACAAACCTTTAAGGAATCGAGGTTTAACTCAATCCACACAGACTCTCCTTGTCTGACCAAGGATCGTAATTAAGAAAAAAAATTATCTTAAGTACTTTTATAGTGCATAAGATTCTGCTGTTTGTCAAAAAGAAATACACAGAAATAATACACACTTTATGTTCTATTACCAATGAATAGAATGTATTCTTTTTTGATAGATTCTATATGTCATACTCCTTTGGTATACGGTATCCCTGGTTGGTTTCGTCAAGTAATGGCCTAGGAAAATTAAAATTTAACTTTATTTATGTTGTATTGTGTGCTAACTGTATTTACACAAATAATAAATAGAATAGAACTATGTTACCTAGTTTTTTGTGGTTTCATTTGTCCTTGAGGTTTAACTTGACCTTAACTGGGCAAAATTGGAAGAGGCTTCAAAAAAAGTATTTCTGAAAATCTGTTTGATTGTAACTATTACTATCAAACATAATTTTATATTTTTATCATGTAATATGTAAAAATATCTATTTACTCCTGAACATGAACTGTTAAAATTTTAGTATGTGTGTTAAAATTATATATATATATATATTTCAACTCAGCTTCTTTTTAATAAACTGTAATTCTTCTATTAAAATAATTAAGAATTATTTAAGCAATTTTTTAGTGAGGCAGATTAGCTTAAAACTACTACTGTGGATTGATCCATTTTAAGTGACAGTTACTTAGTTGAAAAGCCCACTTGCTGTAAATGTTTTCAACAAAACCTGTATTCTTGGTTTTCTCCAAGGACCAATTTTGGGATCTTTTCTGTTTTTGGTTTGTACTAATAATCCTTTTTTTTTTCTTACAAATAATTCCAAGTTTACTTTATTACAGATGGTATTTGTCTATAGCCAAAAACACTTTCCAAAATGCACCCTAACTCAATAAACTAGTTTAAAAAGCATCTTTAATGAAAATAAACAGTCAAAACAGAGATTAACAAGAATCCAAACTCCCAAGAGAATCACAACTGACTGTTTTCACCTTACTAGTCCTGGTTTTTTAAAAATATGTAGTCTAGAATACAAATGCATAGGGAATAGAAAATCGATTGCGTGACTGTATATATGATTTAATGGGACATGGTAACTTGAACCACTGCCACCTGTACTGTGTTAAAAACAGGATCTTGCACATCTCTCTAAACTGGGCCAGAGGGGGGAAAAATGATCACTGAATTTAATACAGTTTAAATGACCAAGTATGGGATAGTTTAGGATGAAAATCTGGACAGTTGGTTGAAAAGACAAGAAAATTAATTTTTCTGAACTTTGAATTTGTCTTTAGATGTTTGTATTGACAGCAAGTTTCCTTTTTAAAAAAAACCTTGAATGTCTACTATTTGCCAGGCACTGAACGAAATATTAATGAACAAAATGAAATATATATATTTTTTTCAGTGAAAAAGTATGTCTCTGCAATCATTAACTAAAATATTATAAACATATGAAAAATAGTTTCTTTTCTGATCACCTTTTATCAATGAACTGCCTTTATAGAAAGATTGTTATTAGAATTGAAGAAAATGAAATATAAATTCTATTTCAAAATGATCATGTTAAACTAGCAGTCTGAGGTTGTTCTGAACATGTACTGCCACCCAATGGAGATGTGTCCCAATAGCACTAGTCTAGGTCTGGAGACCATCCATCCTTTGGGGAAAGAATACCATTGTGCAAATCATTCAGTGTGGTAGGTAGGTTTCTTGGTCCAAAATAAACTGGATTGGCATGGGGGAGGGAGAGGAAGGGAGCTTTAGCTAAACATGTTTTCTTCTCTAAACCCAGCAAAAACACTTCATTCCAAACCTAATCTGAGGTGACTATAGTGAAATAGTGAAATTACAACTGTCTATGAATATCCTGAATAATAGAACATAATAATAACTATCTCCAAGAAATGTTACCAGCGTGCTAAAGGGAATCTTTGCATGTTGCATTGCAGTTGTATCATGAAGAATTGAGGGTAGAAAAAGAAGTGAAATAGACCACAGGTGGTCTGCAGGTCTCTAAATTTTCAGCCTGATTTTTAGCTTTCAAGGGTAGTTTGTGAAGGGTCCTGACTGCTTAACAGGAAGAATGGACTTGGGTGTTCCTCAGAGTCCCTTCCAACCTCAGGATTACATTATAAATGTCATTGTTCAGCCTCTGGCAAAATAGTATCTAAGGGGAAAATGTAACTCACCTCAAAAGTGCTTAAAATCACTTGTATGTTTGGTGCTTCTTAAAAGATGTTGAATAGGCATTTTCACATTTTTATTGATCAAGGATTTGAGATAACCAGCATATTGTTCTATGGCAAGTTTTTAAGTAGGAAGGTGCCCTGATGTCAAAGCCTTGCTTTGTTTAGGAAACCCATCATTCAGGACAAGTTAAAGTCACTTCCGGTTCAATGAGAATGTTGCAATGAAGACTCTTTGTGTCCAAAATGCCACTTCTACTTTTCACATAGACCAGAGTAACAGGGGTCCGATGTTGGATGAGACCCCAGCATGTAGGATCCAGAGCTTCTTTTCTAACTTTAGCTGTTGAGAAGGTCTGGACTTAGTAATATTATTCTAGGCATACTAAAACATTCTCCCAGTCAGCAATCAACTTACTGAATTTGTCATTTGATTACCTTAACACCTCGGACTCCAAAGGAAAAATTACCTAATAATGTATCATGTGACTATTCAAGTTACATTATGAAATGTGATAAGATTAAATTGGTTTCATAAAAAATGTTATGGGAAATTTCTTGTATATATTCACTGAACAAGTGACTAAAGCTATGTTACTATACTTATAGGCTTCACAGTTTTTCTGCTTATCAAATTGTCAGAAGTGATAAACATCATTTAGTCATTCAACAAACATCTGTTACATACTTACTATGTGTTCTCTATAGATTTCCTGTAGATATAAAGATAACCAAAAAGACAGAATCTCTGCCCAGTCTGGGAAGAACACCCCTATGGTTTGATCAGCATGTGTTGACTTCAGATCTAAGACAGAAGTTGGTTTAAAATATGAGCCCCTTCTACTGTATGCAAGAGTAATGGGACATTACATCAATTGATCATCAAGTGAAGGTACATTGTTACTATAATTAGAAACTATACTGTTCCATTAAAAAAGAACTCTGACATTTTAAATAAAAATTGGGCCCAAAACTAACCAGAACAAAGTTTCTGTGATCAGACCAGATTAATAATGATAAAGTATTCTACTAAAAGTTATACATGTTACATATATGAGGGATACATAGTGACACACTAATGACAGATCAATACATGGGAATGCAATTGCTCTCCTGGGTCCTTATTAATAAATTTGTCTCAAAGGAAGTTACAGGGGGGCTACAGGGGAATATAGTTGCCTAGTCAAGATAAAAGCTCTTCTGTGTCACTTGCAATTAATTTACTGGGATTGAGACTCATTGGAGAAATGTTTGTAAATCTTGACTCTGCTTTTGACTTGCCCAAGTCATAAGAGAATAAGTCGTCCTATCTAATTATCTTATTCTTGGCAAAATTCTCCACATGTACAAGTCATCTTAATTCTTACAAGCTCCTCAGGGTGCCACATAGAAAATTCTCTCTTACATTCATAGCTCTCAAATGACCCTGGAGTCTAACACTTTCTAAAATTGCCCAACTGACTCAGCGAGTACTTTATGAACAGGAAGTCACTGGTTTTGATCTGTGTGGGCCCACTCTACAGATTGGAAGGGGAGTGGACCAATATCTTCATAAACTGTGCATATTTTGGATCTTGATTTATAAGGTTAGAGTTAACTTCAATTTGCCTAATTTTATTCATTATCTCTAACTTTGTCATTCATCACTATTAACATCAACTACACACCCAGTATTTGTAGACCCCTCCTTCTTCCTTTCAGTTTTCTAAACTCTTTTAAGGAAAATAGTTTGTTTTCTTTTGACAAAATTTATATCTGTTTTTCTCCCTTCCAGTGGACTGAGAAAACAAAGTGTTCTGTGGGGAAGAGATATTTAATGTGAAAAGATTTCTGTTATGTGACCTCATCTGGGCTTTCTAATTTGGACAGTATACAATAAAACTTGATTATTTTGGAGGATAAAAAGAATATATTTGGATTTATTTCATTTATGATAAATCAGTGCTTTATGAATGGACAAAAAACACAACTGGTTGATGAAGGAATAGCAATAGTTCGAAAACCATGTACTTCATATATCCTTTTAGAAACAAAATGAAAATAACGTTTAGAATACTAGAACTTTCTCCAGAGCCACCCTCATCCTCCACTCCCTACTGACCCACTCTAGAAATAACCCTGTCCCTTTCTTTTGATTCTGAGGCATTTTCTGTATCTTTAAGACTGTGCAATATTTCTTGTTTGTCTGTTCCTTCCCATGGTCATTGCCCAATGACACTAGGTCCAGCCAACTTCCATCCACAAGGATCTGAGTTTGCCCACAGCTATGTCTCCCAACTATCCCTGATTTCTATTCTCAGTTCTGTTCTCTGTGTCCTCAGCTGCAGCTTGTCCCTGGAACTACTCCCAGTTTTAGGAACTAGCCAGAAGAATCTGACCCACAAGACAAGAGGAATAGAAGGGAGATTTCCTCAGTTCTCTCCAACTCTTTAGATCCATGGGGCTGTTGTGGTAGGCAGTGGGAACATGTTAGCTTCCAGCAATGCCCTTTCACTCTCATTATTCACTGTCCCTTGAATCTTCACAAACACATGAAGTAGATAATTCTGTAATACATAAGGAGACTGAGATTTCAAGAAGTTAAATGACATACCCATCGTGGCATGGCTAATGAGAGGCAGAGCTAGGATTTGAACCCAGGGGCACCTGACTCCAGGAGTCATGCTCTTAATCACTACAGGTCATGTGTTCCAGACACCTAGTGACATTCAAGTTTACCAGCTAAGACCACACACACACACACACACACACACACACACACACACACACACAATGCAATCTAAATATCCAAATTGTACTTTATATATTTGGACTTTAGAGCCTCTTGAATTTAACAGATGAATTTATAGTAGCTAATATTTTTTCAGTTATTATTATGTGCTAGGCACCAGGGCTTTCCATATATTTTCTTATTCAAGTCTTAAAATCACCATGTAGAAAGGTAGGTATGATTATTCTTTGCACTAAAAGAAAAAAACTTGAAAAAAAACCTTGGGCGTATGCTTAAATAACGTACCCCAAATCAGAGAGCTAAGGAGAACTGAGACTTGAATGAGGTATTTCTTATCCACTGTACTTTACCACTTCTGATAGAATTTTATGGCTGCCTTGTGAGTTCTTCCTCTAAGTGGCATTGCACAGAGTTGTTTATATTGTCTGCACTGAGTCTTTGTATCAGCCTGGTTAGGTAGGGTATTATTCATCTTCTATAACTGAAGAAATCAAGGCTGAGAGACTCGCAGCAATGCCTTGGTAGGAGGTAGTAGAACTGGAATTTGAACCTAGATGTCTGATTGATCCAAAGTTGATACTTACGGGAAATAATCAGAAAAATAAATAATGCCCCAAAATAACTTTAAAAATTCCTGAAGAGGAGATTTAAAAAAAAAAAAAGAAGAAGAAGAAAGAAAAGAAACTCTATTCTCTTGGCAAGTCTACTCATTTGGGGTTTCACTTGAGGCCTGCACATCACTTCTGCTCATGAGCAACACTATTTGGAAGGTGAAATGTTTGAATCATTAAAAAAATGTATTTATTGGACTGGATTCTGCCTATTGGTCATAGTTAAACAATTGTAGCATTAGTATTTTATTTTTACCTTATATTGGAGGGATTATATTATCCACTTTAATGCTTTGACTCTTAATTGCTTACTGGATGACTGTCATAGGCAGACCATTAAAATGCCTGTCATCTGCCACCTACTCCATCTTCCTGGAGTCCAAAACCCTTTTACTGTGAGTGGCTTCCAGTCACCTGAGGTGATATAATAGATCTGCTAATGCAACTCTGGCTTTTCTGGAAGTGCCACCAGCTGGTTCTGTGGTGCTATTAGAGTGGCCTCATGTGGCTAGTGACCTGATGTGCCCCTCTGTGGTCTTGTTACAATCCTCTTAGCTGCACACTCTGGCTTGTATAATATTTGCAAATATCTAAAGTTTTAATCTCCACACTTGGAAGTGGAAGGTCTTATTTGGGAATGAAAAGTACTGTGATTTTTGTTACTTGCCTTTTTTCTCCCTTCAGGCCAGATTTTGGACAATTTCCCTTTTTCATATTATAATTCCCACTTGTGTCGGCATTCATATTTCCAACTTGAATCCCATTTCATGATTTTCTGCCATATTTCCAGCCTCTCTTTTCCATGGTGCATTATATTGTCTATCGTTACAATTTTAAACAGCTGCCAACTTAACACATTTATCAAACTAGCAGGGGATACAGCTTACCCCCCACCCTCTACCAGACCACGAATAAAGATATTAAATTAACCTGGTTCCACTCCAATATCATCCAGACCTTACTGGACACCTTCCCCTGTTCGGGGATGGCCATTTATCACTGCTTTTGGATGTAGTACTCTGGCTGATTTTCAGCCCATGTGACGAGGCTTCCACACAAATAAATCTACTTCAAGGGAGATTTTTTTGTGTTGCAATATATTAGCTGTGATATTAAAGACTGGTTGTATTAGGTCTACTGAATTCTCGGTAATCCATTGAAAAGAGGGATTAAGTGCGCCTGGCATTATGCACAGTGTATTTTGTTTAGAGTTTCATTATTCCAGATGTTCAGAATAAGCAGCTGTGGGCACTTTTGAGGGGAAAAGTAAAATATTCCCAGGGACCCCATTATGTGCATAAATTCTGGAAGTAGTGTATGTGTGTGTATACACACACACACACACACACATATAAATATCCTTATTTATATGCTTTGTCTGAAAAAGCATATGGCAGCTTATGTAGCAGATTATAAAAAAGAGAAAGCACAAAGTTGTCAAAGGGTCTCTCTTCTACTCCAGGTTCCAACACTAAACAAGTACTCAGCTGTTTGACCTAATTTAAGACAACTGATCTTATAAATTCCCAATTTCTTCATATGTGAATTGTCTAGGTGGTTCAAAATTATTTCTAATGTTCAATATGGCATGGCATGTAAATGTCTGCTTGAGTATCCTTTTTTCTTTTCATCTTTAATTTTTACATCATAACAAACGACATTCTTTTGTGATTGCCTGAGTAAACTCACATGTTACATCTGCCTCTGTCTATTTTATTTTTTTTTCTTTTCTTTTTTCTTTTTCTGCTCTAGATTAGGGGATTCAGGCTTTCTTGGTGCATAAGAAGAAAATATTTGATTTTCAAATCAAACTATAAAGTGGGCGGAAGGGGAAGAGGTGCTAATACTGTCATTTGTAGAACAGAGGGGCTACACTATATACCCAGACCAGGCAGATTCACACCTAAGTTTGTTCCTAAGAGTACCTGAGAATAATATGGAAACTTTCTTGCTTCTGCAGAGCCTCTACTCTAGAGATTAACAGAGTTTTGGATCTTGGAAGCTTTTTATTATTATTAGTAGTAGTAGTTTATAAGTTCTCTCATGAAAAATCTGCTCAGTCATCACAGATAAAGTCACTGATGAATCTTTAGTCCTTCTGTCCTCCAATCTTTATCCCCCTTTTGGCCAGCACCAATACTGGCCTTTGCAGTCCTCTGATTTTTTTCATTCTTTTCTTATGTTCCTTTTGCTATTTTCTTGACATCTTTTTCTTTTCATACAGGCCATGTCTTGCAAGTCTATGTTTAGATTCTTTTTTCTTTGCATATTCAAGGAATCATAAATCATTCCAAAGCCAGTTGTCCTGCTACCACCAAAATGAGTTCTGAATCCAAATACAAAGATGACATTTGGTATTGTCTTGTACATTTTGGTTAGTTTTTTCCGAATTTCTATTTTAAGTACTGTGGCCTTCCCAGGATGAAGGATATCAATAACCATTTGTTTCCATTGAAGGATTCCATTGGTCATGAACTTCTTGGTCCAGATAGTTACTGTGTCATTCATGATGGCAGCCGACCCTCAAGCAGCCAGGGAGGGAAAGAGCCTGGGAGAATATTTGAAGGTCAGATATCTTGTACCTCATTTTAGGATACCTAACTTCCTATAATTCCTAGTGTGGGGCTCTTTCTTCCAAGTGCAAAGAAGGGAGAGTCTAGAATTCATAGCACAGGGGTGGTCCTACCTTCACATTCAGCTCAGAGCAGAAGCCTAGACCTGCCTCCAATTGCTGGCTAAGCAAGAGGCACAAAGAGAAACCTCAAACACCCTCCATGCTTCTAGGGAGCAGGGCCAAATGACAGGTGATCCAACATTTCCTTCCAAAACCAGAGCAGAGCACATTGTCCTTAGGTTTTCATCAGGTCTTAATTCATAATTTAAAGGCAAGATCTTTCAATGGTTTGGACCTTCCTCCCTGGTTCATCTCTCAGAGCCTAGAGTCGAGTGAAAACAACAGTGAAAGGGTGAGGCAAACACTGAGGCAATATGCACTCCCTCTCAGCCCCCCACCCCCATTCCAGGCACAAGAGAGTTGTAAAGCCATGTGTTCACAAAAGCACTAAACCAAAGTCTGCACTTTATTTCATCGAATGCATGTCATTTGAAAGCCAAGTTTCCTAGAGTAAATTATGTCCATTTCTGTGACCAGTAAAATATCATTGTCATTTAATTAAGTCATCTGCTATACATAACGTAATGACAACCTCAAAGTTTGAAAAATTATACAAGTACTTTACAATTGATGGATAAAAGGAGTTCCATAAACTTTTAAATGTGCTAACAAAACAAAAGAAAAAGAAACAATCTCCAGTTTTCATATAAATATATATTTATATAGAAAGATGATAGGGAGAATACTCATCAAACTATAAAATGTTAACCTCAGGGTTTTAAAATTTAGGATGATTTTTATTTTCTCTTCAAAATGTTCACGTATGGCTTTAACAGTCTAAGTAAAATTTATCTTTATAATCTAAAAACACAAAGCTAGTTGTATTTTGACAAATTTTTATATAGAGCTACCCTTCAAGTATCTATAACACCCTTGAGCCTGTGGTTCATGAGAAGTACCTCCATTTCCCATCCACTGAATCTCTGCTTAAACCCCCATTATCTGTTCCTCCTCAACACTACCATGATGGAAATGTCTTTTGATTTGTCCTTTAATAAAAAAAGAAACCACCTGATTTTATTTTATATCTTAATTATCTGAATTCCCTATAGTTCAGAAACCAGCTGGCTATATATTATTTGAATATTTCTTTCCATAATTTTTTATAACACTATAATTTTTCTTTTTCTTCTCCATCCTGTGTAAACATTCCTTCTCATTTCTATCGCTGAACTGTATGTATACTTGTATATTTTTTCTCTTGTCTTGACTTACTTCTATGGTGAACCCATCAGCTTCTATGATTCTAACCAACACTTGGAAACTGAGAGCCACTGGGTACGGAGCAAGGCAAAGTGCTAGGTGATGCAGATTCAATTATGGATAAGACATAGTATTCTCAAGGAACTCACAAAAATAATAAAGGATATTAGATTATGTAGTTTGCTAAGTTTAAAGATAGA
Organism: Craseonycteris thonglongyai; assembly: GCA_004027555.1. Classification (NCBI taxonomy): domain Eukaryota; kingdom Metazoa; phylum Chordata; class Mammalia; order Chiroptera; family Craseonycteridae; genus Craseonycteris; species Craseonycteris thonglongyai. The sequence continues at coordinate 6,736 of PVKE010014778.1, read as the reverse complement.
GTCAAACAGGGAAATCCAAAGAAGGAGTACCTAACTCAGCTTGAAAAGTGAAGAGAAGCTTCCTTAAAAAAGTGGTCAGGGAAGCCGGGATGGCTCAGTGGGTTAAGCGCTCACTTTGCAGCCCTGGGGACCAAGGATCGAATCCTGGCCCTGGCCTGTGTGGACCCATATGCTGAACTGGGGAGTGCCCCCTGTTCAGTTCTCACCGGGGTGAGACCCCGGCCCAGTTCCTGCCCTGTGCAGCCCTGCGCCCACCTGGAATGAAACTACGTGGAAAAATCAATGATGTGCAACTATGGAAACTGTTCTGGGCCCTCCCCCTTCTCTCTGTCTCTGTATCTCTCTCTCTCTCTCTCTCTCTCGGTCAAAAACAATAAAAATTTAAAAAAATAAAAAAAATAAAAAAAGTGGTCAGTCATTTCACACACAGAACACAATGCTAGCAAAAGCACAAAGACAACATAATGCTCACAAGGAGCTATAAACAGTCTGCTGTTGACAAGCCTGCAAGGCAGGGATGTTCACGGAGGAAGAAATGGAAGGCCTTCTGTGATATGCTGGTGCTATAGACAGAATTGTGTCTCCTCAAATTTTATATTTTGATACCTGAACCTCCCTGTGTAACTGTATTTGGAAATAAGGCCCTTTTAGAAGTAATGAAGTTTAAATGAAGTCATAAGGGTAGGGCCCTGCTCAGGTAGATTAGATTTAAGCTGAACAGACATACCATTTAAAATGGGACAGAAAATAATGATACTGTCCTGTTTCCAATAGTACACGTGGTCAGCCTACTGACACCTTGCATTAAGCCCAGTGACACTAGGGTGACCAGCTGTGTGAAACGGGACAGTACCGTTGTTTTCTGTCCCATTTCAAATGGTATGTCTGGTCAGCCTAATTGTCCTTCTAAGAAAAGACTCCAGAGAGCTCTCTTTCTCTCTCTATCTCCCCTGCCCCACCCCTTCTCTGCTGTGTGAGGACACAGTGAGAAGGCAACCATAGGCATGCCGGGAAGTGGGTACTCACTAACCTGGTTATGCTGCCAACCTGATCTTGGACTTCCAGCCTCCAGACCGGTGAGAAATTAAATTTCTGTTGTTAAGCCCCCTGGTTTCTGGCATTGTGTTATGGCAACCTGAGGTGACTAACACAGCTGGGTAGGCTGGACTTGATCCTGTAGACAAGGGATTCTTCCTGGCTGCCAAGAGCATTTTGAAAATTTGAGAGAGGGATTGTGAGGTGGTCATAGTGATTGCCAGGTGATATTGGCCTTTCCTAGGTAGGGTCCATGGGTGCTCGATGTCTTCCCCTTCATGGAGCATTCCCATACAATGAAGAAATGTCCCACATCCACCAGACATTTATGTAGGCAAAAAACCTGTTTATCTTTGTCTGGATCCAGAACCAATCTCCATTTTACATAAAAATACCACATTTGTAATATAATTTATTACACACTGAATATTTTAGGAATGTCATTACCCTACAAATTGAGAAAAAAAGATATATTTTTAAATATTAAAATATTATTCACCGTTTCAGAAAATTATGTTGCCACAATAAAACTACTCTTGGTATTTGTATTTCCAATATGTATGCTTTTGTCATCTAACAAATGTAATTGTCACATATATGGGGACTCAACATATAGGTCTAAACATTTGTCTACATATATTTTAGAGTTTTTCTGTCTAGGTATTTAATATTGAAAGATATGTCAGTATACATTATTTTTATTTCTTCACAGTACAGCTAGAAAAAATGTTTTGCTTTCTTCTGCTTTACTTTTTTTTTTTTAAAGATTTATTTTATTGTTTTTGACAGAGAGAGAGACAGAGAGAAGGGGAAGGGCCCAGAGCAGTCTCCACAGTTGTATGTTATCAGTTTTTTGACATAGTTTCATTTCATATAGGGCAGGAACCAGGCCTGGGGCCTCCCATGTGGAAGCTTGCCCTGGCAGGAACCGAACTGGGGCCTTCCACATGGGAAGCACACCCCACTTCAGCATATGGGTCCGCATAGGCCTGGGCTGGGATTGGGGCTCGATCCTCAGACCCCAGGGCTATAAAACAAGAGCTCAACCTGCTGAACCATCCTGGCATCTCCTGCTTTGTTTTGCTTTCAATGTGTATTGGAAGGTTATAGTTATCTATAAATTTTATTTCAGGATGATGAAAAGAACATTATAAAATATTGGAGAATTGAGAACTACTATGATAGCAGATGGGACTTCACGAAGAATTTTAAGACAAAGATTTCTCTAAACCTATTCAGAGCCCTTAACTTTTTCCTCTCTTCCCAAGGGTTCAGAGGTGGGTAAGACACAAAAGTCTCTTTTCCCACTTTCCTCCCTTCCTTGGGTACTGTTTCCATGGGAAATATGTTCAAATTCTCACTTTGAAAGCCACTGGACTAAGGCCTTAGATTTGACTACTAATGGAATAGATGAAACCTAAGGGTGACCACTACCCATTTCAATACTTTAGCTAATCTCATCAAAACCCTGCTTCTTGCTATAGTAAAACTCAGAGGTATCACGATAATCTGAAGAACCTTCTGTCCCTTTTTCTGAGTATGTAATTATTTCAGAATAAACCAAGTTCTGGGCACATAGGAACCAGGATCATGTCGAGCCATCTTGGCTTTATGCTTGGCATGGGGAACAAAATGATCAGGGATTTTTCAGCCAAACTAAGTCACATGACCAACGGCTCTGTGAGTTGGATATCAGTACTATCTGAGGATCTTATAAAAGTCAACTGACGGCAACATTGTATCACTTAGCTTTTTTGCCCAAGTTCAGCGTTGTGATTGCTATTTTAGGAAGCCTTAGAACTGTTCCATGCAATGAATTCATAATAAAGCACTGCAAACTCCTCTTCTGCAGGCTGGTGATGTCAAATATGAGACTGGCAAAGGGTTCATATTTTACTAACTACCTCTTCCCATTCCTAACAAGAGGAAGAGGATGCCCTGATACTGGTGATTTAGACTCACCACCCTCTTCCCTCTCCCCACATCCTGCAACTAGAGCCCTTCTGCTACATGCTAGACTTCAGCTTCCTGGAGGGGTGTTACAATCCTAAGATTACCAGGAGATGGGGGTTTGCTCCAAGTTATGACAATGATAGATTTATTGTCATGGGCTGGACCTTCGTTGGTAGGTCAGGCTCACTATCCACCTCCAGGCTCTTGCTTTTGGGATGTACAAACATAACTTCCCTATGTGTTGGGTTAGTGGCCCAGGAGACCACATGCAATGAGAGAGAAATCCTGGGATGCTAGGACCATTGATATATGCTCCATGCCCCATACTTCAGTCTTCACCTTCCTGGCTAGAGGTCCATGACTTGACCTTCTTATATAAATCAACTACACCTTTTGCTTTTCTTTAGACTTGCATTGGGTAGATTTTCCCACAAAGCCCCATACAACCTCATGCCATAGATTCTGATTAAACATGCCACTTATAAGGAAATATATTCTCCATTGCTTGTCTCCTTGCCTGTATTTCCATCATGAGAAACTGTGTGATTGACCGAGGGTCCATCATCAAGGCAAGGAAGTATACAGCCCTTTTTACCTAAATTTTTATAAGCCTTCGCAAGTGCACTGACACATACTTAAGACAGTTTCATTGGGCTTCCAACCACAATTGTGAGATACACAGTATTTTGTGTAAAGAAAAAGTTTGTGGTGCTCTGCTCTGGAAATAGACCATGGCCTAAACATGGTCATATTCTTTTAACTGGTATCATTTTCCTTGACTCCTAAGCTCTTGGATCAGACTATGGGATGCCCTCCAGAGATTTTTCAACCTCATCTAATTTTGGAAAGGTGATAAATGGAAGGTCTGGCAGACATGCCTTGTCTAGTATGAGTATAGTCTAACACTATGTGTGGTGGAGGCTGTGATGCTCCGCCCAGATTCCCCTTCAGGAATGAAGGATTTATTACCCTAGCGGCTGGGTGTGCTGTCAAAAATAGTTTTCGGCTGTCAGCCTCCTTCAGGTTTACCTCAGTTTAAGAGAGCAGTCTCACTCAATGCCTGCCATACCCCCTGCCAGGAGAGGCCAATATTCAATCTGGGGGAGCTATAAAGGCCTTACCCCTTCACCCCAACTTGGAATCTCTCAGAGATAATCTAATCTTCAGAATTACCCAGAAGGTCAGCATGGTTTCTATGGAGGCTGTATTCCCAGATTGTTTCTCTCTCTGGTTGATCTTGTTCCTTCCCTTCTTTTGCATTAGTCTTGATCCCATGACTACTACCTACCAGCACTCTATTTGCCAGTCTTGGTCTTGGAGTTTGCTTCCCAGAGAACAGATATTTTAGTGTTTAGTAGTTGGTGCAAGGAGTGCTCTGAGAAAGTAGATGCTAGGATGTGACTTTGGAGCTGGGTTCCCACCATGGTCCTGATCCAGAAGAGTATGCATTGGGCTGGATTCTGAGAGTACTGATCAAGAAAGGAGGAGCATAGGTTGGGAAAGGGAGAAGTTGACAATTTGAGCTCATGTTTCCAAGATACAGTATTTATCATCCTGGTGATGGTACAGACAGTTACCAAGATGACTGTAAAAGCATTGGAAAATGTTGACCCACTCTAAGTGAGAATAAGTGTTAAAATGCCATGGCTAATTGGGAAATAAAAGGCTGAAAAGCTCAGGGAAGTAGGCATGCTAGAGAGATGATACCATAAGGAAACCCATCACATCTATGTTGCTCAGGGAGATCCAGAGGATATACCACTGAAGCAATAAGACATGTGCTGATGAGTGTGGTATCAGCATCACTCATGTCTTCCTGGTGGTACCCCTCTGCAGGAAGGGGGGTATTAGGAGATACTATTACAGAAGTAGGCTCAAACAGTAATGTGGATGACAGGACCCTCAAACAATATAGACTACTTTACCAACAGAATCCAAGTGGATATAATGATTGTAATAAGTGACAAAATAGAAAGGGGAAGGGTGCTAACCCATAGAGAGTTATGCTATGGTTAAAAGAACATGGTGTTTCTAATGGAAAATGAAATGAAGGATGGGTGATTAACAGACTGGACAATTTTCTAATTTTTTTCTGTGCAGTTCTTAGAACTAGAATCCACTGACTGAAGACATAAGAAAACTAGAGCAGAATAGAGTTCAGGAGGAAGGATATGCAACAGCATAACAAACATATACAATTGTAATTCCCTAGTTCTTCCCAATGGGACCTACCACCATTTATTCAGATAAATATACTCTGAGGGGAAAAGGAATACACATATATTTTGAGGACTTTGTATAGAAGGTCTGAGCTGATGTTGCTATCTGGTAACCTAAAACATCTTTATGGGTCCTAGTTAGAGTGTGGGATGTAGGGGACAGGTGATAATGGAAATCTGGTTTACATCTGGCTCCCAGTGAATCTACTAGATCAACAGACCATCCTGTGGCCATGTCCCTGGTCTCATATTCATAACTGAAATAAACAAATTGGTAGTTGACACAACCCATGTCAGTTCCTGGATTTCTGGGGTAAGAGCAGTCATAGTGGGTAAGGCCACGTGGGGCCTCTGAAATTATCTCCACTCAAGCCAAGAAAGTAAATAAAAAAACAATGTCATATCTGGCGGTATACAGAAACCAATGCTATTCTTAACGATCTGAAAGGAACAGGGGTGGTGGTCTCCAAAATATTTCTGTTTAATTCAGAAGTCTGGATCTTGCAAAAGTCAGACAGATCCTGGAGGATAACGGTAGACTATTGGGAAATCTACCAAATAGTAGCCCCTACCGAAACTATGGTGCCAGACGTATCTTTGCAAGAATAGAAGAGCACAAATCCAGGAATGTGGTAACTTGCCATTTGTTCAGTGAATTCCTTCTTTCTCACTCCCATCAGAAAAGAGGTTCAGAATCAATTTGTGTTTATTTGGAATAAGCCACAATATACACCTTCAGTCTTGCATCAGGGCTATGCCAACACTCTGGTCTTTTGTCATAATATAATATAAAGAAACCTGGGTTTACTGGACACCCTATCAATGATCCACATAAGCTAATAAAAATACATGCATTCCAGAGGGAGGTTGGTGGTACACCTTGGGTACTTATTGGTATAGAGTTAGTGTGTTATGGGCTATGAGAAAGGGGAGAGAAGATGGTTAAACCTTGGTTGTGACAATAGTTGAAGGGCAGAAAAATGTAGAAAAATTTTAAAGAGAGGCTGAGAAGAAGCAGCTAGAAAAAAATTAAATCAAGAGCCAAGGGAAGAGAGCTTCATAAAGAAAAAGGTACAAACAGGTTAAGTAAGGGGATTAAAAATATCCATTAATTTTAACAATGAAGCGATGGTTAAAAATTTGGCCAGAGCAATTTCAGATCACAGTAGAACACAGGGACATTGAAATGTGATTAGAAACTGAATAAAGGAAGGAACACAATAAGCATGAGTTGAATTTATTTTTTTAATTGTAAAATTTTGGGGGGTGACATATTTTGGTAAAAATTACATAGGATCCAGGTGTACATCTGCACAATGAAATACTACTCAGCAATAAGAAAAGATGACATACAGCCTTTTGTGAGAACATGGATAGACCTAGAATCCATCACATTAAGTGAAACAAGTCATACTAAGTTGAGTTTTAAAGCACCATACAAGCGTGGGAAAAGAACAGATAAGGTGGTGCATAAAGAGAAATATAGTCAGGGTTTAAAATAGATGCTATTGAAAAAATGAGAAAGTCAA
>PVKE010014777.1:0-34435 GCA_004027555.1 Craseonycteris thonglongyai | reverse complement strand
TCTCTCTCTCTCTCTGTCAAAAATAAATAAATAAATAAAAATATATAAAAAGAAAGGCACCCTCATAGAGGGAGAACTCAAAACAAAACAAAACCAAAAACAAATTTTAAAAAATAAATAAATAAATAAAAGCATGTAATCTCTTTACATATTAAAATGTACCTTTTTTAAAAATATATTTATAGCTTTGGATTTTTATTCCACCCAAGTTTCCAGATTGATAGCTACTTTGAAACAAATGTGAGGGTTCATGGATCTTGCCACTTTTGTTTTTAAAAATATCAACAATAGAAGAAGAAAAAAAAATCAACATTATACTAGTGTTTTAAATAGGATTGCATAGTAAATGATTAGTCATTAAATGGGTAACAGGTTGGTCACATGCCCCCCAAAATTAGGAAGAATCTATCGAAAGTTTTTGAAGTAGTTCAGACATGAGCCATTCTGGGTATCAGCCAGTGTTCTCGTGGTGGCTTTTGAATAAGTATAGTAACAATAACCCTAAGTGTTGTATTAAAAACATAGAGCATTAATATAGTAATAATTGAGCGATTTCATTTTTCACATGAGAAAAATAAGACTCGGGAAAGTTAAGTGACCTATCTGGCATCATAGAACTAATAAGGAATGATATTGACGGTGCCCCATCAGGCATACCTTCCACATGTTAAAAGTGCTGTTTCCTGCATTTTGTCTTAAAGGAAAAAAATTCATGGTTTATAGTTTAAAGGAGTAGTTGATAGTTTTAGGGATAACTAGACTCTAAAGGACAAGATGGGGTAGGGGTGGGGGGAAATGGCCTAGCCTTTGAACTCAATAATGTAATTGAGAAGATTGGATGGAAGAGTTTCATGCAATGATGAAAGAGCCAAATGGAGCAGTCCTGTTGGTATTTGGAGATCTAGAATTGGAACTGGTTAGAGAGGACTGGAAATACAGAAAGGGGGTCATTGGCATAAGATAATGAAGTTTATTTTTTTTTTAGATATTATTTACATATAGTAGAATACTCTTATTTTAAGAGTACAGTTCAAAGGGTTTAAGAGTTATATATACTCATGTAACTGCTATCCAAATCAAGATACAGATACAGAACATTTCTGTCACCCAGAAAGTTGCCTTGTGCTGCCCCTACAGTAAATTTGCTGCCCCCTCCCAACCCACAGACAACCACTTTCTGGTGTCTGTCAGCAGAGATTAGTTCTAGTCCTTTGTTTATGGCATCATATACTACATATTCTTTTGTTTCAGTCTTCATTCTCCCAACATAGTGTTTTTGAGATTCCTTCCTGCTGTTGCATTGCTAAGTATTGTCCCATACATGGATGTAACATTGTTTATCCATTCACTTCTTGATGAATGTTTGGGTTGTTTCCAATTTGGGCTGTTATAATAAGACTGTATGAACATGCATGTGCAACTAACTCTTCCGTGGACATGGTTTTATTCCTTTTAGGTACATATCTAGAAGAGAAATTGCTGGACCAAAGGTAGATGTGTGTTTATCTTTATAGGAAACTACCAAACAGTTTTCCAAATACGTCGTTATTTCCTTTTGCATTCCCAGCAGCAGGGTACAGGAGTTGTGTCACTACACATCTACTACCTTTGCTATTCATAGTCTTTTTTTAAGGACATTCGAATGATTGTTTAGTTCAGTCCTTCACAGTGAAGCTCACAGTACCAAGGACTCAGTTTTGGAGAAAGACCTATGATGAAGAGGCAGATGAAGGAAGAACAGATAGTCAGGGGGACAGAAGGGCTAAAAGAAGCATCAGGAAGATGCTTAGGAGTGTTTTTCAACCAGGTTCCATCCCTCTGCAGTACCAGGATTGCGAAAAATGAGAAGTCTATTCAATTTAGCAAAAATGAACTAGAGACAATGCAGATTTAGTTGACTTGTAAAAAAGGACATATAAGCCTGGATACAGCAGGTTAATAGGAAGGAATTTTGAGTGCCAAGGAGTAGGAACCTATAATTTTGCAGAAGCAGATGTAGAAATGTGGTTGTGAGGGTGATAACAAAAATAAAATGACAACAGAATAGTGACAGTCATTTGTATAGACTTGAGATCTGTCTACCCAGAGTGAATAGAACATTTGAGGCAGATATTCAAATAATTGTGTTTGAAAAACCCTTTAATTGCTTGTCTTTGTATATATAATAAACTTATTTATTTAATAATTATTTGGACAGATCAGTATAGGTAGCAATTATGAATTTTTATTCATTCAAAATATAGTAATTTAAGGCCCGATATACACCAGAACCATTTTCATCTTCTGCTTTTCATTTTCATTCTAGGTTCATGTTTGTCTTCTTATCCACATGAACTTTGAAATTCTCCTTCCTTCCTTCCTTCTTTCCTTCCTTTGATCTCTTAACTTTGAACATAAATAATACTTGTAAACTTTAAACATGGTATGTGGGTTGGGTCTTGGTTCATTCCCATTAGAAAATAAAGGGCTTTTCTTTTAGTTGTAGCCCTTTTCTTTTCTATCTCTTATCGATACTGAAGAGATACGAGAATCACTTAAGTACTTTCCAAATTTCTGTGTTTGTAAGGTGCCCAGGAACTACAGTTGTTAATACTTCGTATTGCATAGAACTAAGATCATAAAATCAAAGTTGCAGATTAACCTTACAGATTAATTCTGCAACTCCTTCCAGATCACTTTGAGTGACTGCATTTTTCGATGTAATGACATGCTGACCATCAGAAGAGAATTACTGCATTCTTATACTTCATTCAGTGCTTATTGGACATTTGCTGTATGTCAGACATCATGCTAGGCTTTGAGGAGGAGATAAGGAGAGAATGTCATCTTTAACATAGCAAGAATGATTTCATTTTCTGTCCAGTATGATATCTAGGATATTTGGATTCAAAGGAGATTTCTGGTGAGTTAATGTTCCTTTGTAGTAATTTCTGTGATAACTCACATTTATTGAGCATTGCCAAGCAGCCACCCATCATCATGGGAGATGTGCAGAGGTCAGACAAAACCATCTGGATCACGGGGGAAAGAAACATTCAAGACTGTTTCAAATGTCTTTCCAATTTAGGGGTGGAGGGAAGCATCAGCATTTTCTTTTTAGCAAATCTGATGCTTGTAAAACCCAGACTTTGTGGATTTTGAAACCAGTGCTAAAGAAGTAGAGCAGAGCAGAAATAACCTGGCCCTTGCTGGAAGGCAGAGGGTACAAATATGTGTATGGTACAGTGCAAAGCACAGATAAATTAGATACCTATTCGATTAAATAATAATAAATTAGATGACATAAATATATCAGATCAATTTGATAATTTAATGGTTTCTTAATTTTGTGGGCTAGTTAAAAAGTAGGTAAACCCTGCATAGGACAGGCTAATCTAAACAGTCCTTCATGATCCTTGCGCTGTACTTATGTTATCCTTTAGTGAAGAATATGGGGAACTGAGGTTGGTATAAAGGTCTGAACAATGCAGTAGCAACTCAGAAGAGTTAAAAAAGTTTGGAGGGGAAGCCGGGATGGCTCAGTGGGTTGAGCGCTGGCTTTGCAGCCTCAGGGACAAAGGATCAAATCCCAGCCCCGGCCCATGTGGACCTATGCGCTGAGCTGGGGAGTGCCCCCAGTTCAGTTCTCACTGGAATGAGACCCTGGCCCAGTTCCTGCCCTGTGCAGCCCCGCGCCCACCTGTGGAATGAAACTATGTGGAAAAACCAATGATGTGCAACTATGGAGACTGTTCTGGGCTCTCCCCTTTCTCTCTCTGTCTCTCTCTCTCTCTCACTCTCTCTCTCTCTCTCTCTCTCTCATCAAAAACAATAATAAAAATAAGTAAATAAGTTTGGAAATGACTTCATCAGGAGAAAAAGGGGAACTTAATGATATTTTCAAAGTTATGTTTAAATAAATTGAACATTATCATACAATAGGCAGGGTTTTACTATTTGAACTGGGATAAATATAGAGGACTCCACCTAATTTTGTTGTATCTTTTCTTTACTAAAATATATTCATAGGTGTGTATAACTGTGTACTTGCCATTTTTTTTATTGTTCTTGAGAGAAGGTGGGGGAGGGGAGGGTGAAGAACAGTCACCATAGTTGTACATCATTAGCTGTGACATAGTTTCATTCCACACAAGTGGATGTGGGGCCATGCAGGGCAGGAACCTAACTGGGAGCCTCCCACTTGGGAAGCAAGAACCTTCACTGCCAAGCCAGCCCAGCAATTACCAGCTGTGCCCCAGTTCAGCATATCAGTTTGCATGGATTCACATTTGTTAGGCAAGCTCTCAACTGCTGAGCTATCCCAGCATCCCTACTTGCAATGCTTAAAAGGTTATTCCAATATATGACAAAGAACCACATTGTATTTCTGCTCTATTAGGATGCATAATTATGTCTAGAATGACAGCTTCACCTTAAGTAGGAGAGCATGTATATTGTGGTTTAGCACTGTTTGATCTACGTTTATATATTCTCTTAATCAGTTACTTCAATGTGAGTAATCAAGTAAGTGTTTGGAAATTAGAATTTTAGAAATAAAACTGTCAAATAAGATTTAATTTAATGGTAATGGATAATTTATAAGAGATACCTGAAAAATTATCAATAAGTTTACATGTGAGAAATATTAACCATGGAGTCTTAATCCAAGTCATTTATTCAAGCTTATTGTGGGCTAAAAAAAAAGGAGTTTCCACTATAAGCTCTGAGTGCGAGAACATAGCATCTGGTGTCAGAAAAATTGGTTTTAATAATGCTTTTCAGGATGGCACCTATAGAATCCTAGGTTTTAATTATTTAGGGTTCATTTTAATGAATTCTAATTATTTTTAAAATTGCAGTTGTAACGCAATCACATATAAATGAGTTGTCTACAAACATGTTTGTAGACTTGGAACTTATAAGTGTGTTTATATGTACTACCAGATTATCTTATTTGGGGGCAGATCACAAAACATATCTCCTACCATCTCTATGCATACCTTTAAAACTCCCGTAAATGTAATTGTTAAGGTGGTGAACACAAGAACTTGGCAGAGTGCTGGATTATAGTAAGACCTCAATAAATGGTAGACGTTGCTGTTTCCTGTTATCACTTTTTATTATCTACAAATGTCACTTTGCACTAGCTCTTTTCAAACTCGTGTCTACAGATGTCCGCTCACATAAAATTGCACAGCTGAGCACATTACGGAAGCCCTCAGGTGCCAGACTCAACTACACGTCAGGCAGAGTCAGGCCCATGTGTTCTGCATGCATCCTCCCTGCACTCTTATCAGTCACTTGTATAATAACAAGTGACTGTGAAGCATGTGTGGCCAAGATAATGGATGAGAAATCATTTTGGTTCTTATTTTCTAACTTTAATAACAATGACCAACAATTATCCTTTCATTAGAAAATTTTATTAATTGACTTTGAAACAAAAATTTATGTTACACTTTTTCAGGCTTCTGGGTCATTGTTTTATTATTAAGGGAGGGTACCGACGAATACATTGTTACATTATGGATTTTAAGTGTACAGCAGAATACATTCATGTGACCTTCCTGAAGATCAAGAGGCAGGGCAATGCCCATATAACTCGGTGGTTGAGGACTTAAGGTCTGAGGTTTGATTTCTGACCTCTGGCCCTTGCGAACCCATATGCTGAACTTCAGTGCAACTGGTAACTTCCAGGATGGCAGCGAAGGTTCTTGCTTCCCATGTGGGAGGCCCCTAGTTCAGTTTCCACCCCGCATGGCCCCATATGCATCTGTGTGGAATGAAACTATGTCACAACTAATGATGTACAACTACGGAGACTGCTCTTGGCCCTCCCCCTTCTCTCTCTCTCACTGTCTCTCAAACAATAAAATCTTTTTTTTTAATTATTTGAATGATATATTGTATGGTTGTTTTTACAGTCAACAACCAGTTCCCCAATTCTCTGACACCAGTCAGGTGTCAAGCAATTCAAGTTTAATTCTGACACTAACTACCTAGTTAGCACTGACCCCTCAGGTCAAGGACCCAGTCCTATAAAATTACTCCACTTCAGATGTCAGCCAGACTACCCACACTTCTGCCAGGCCAACTACCAATATGAGGGTTCCAGTGACCTTGTCTCAAGTTCAGAAACTCTAGAATGACTCACAGAACTCAGAACAATGCTTTACATAGGCTTACCAGTTTATTATAAAGACTGCAACTCAGGAAAAGCCAAATGGAAGAGATGCACAGGGTGGGGTATGAGGGAAGGAGCGAGGGGCTTCCATCCTCTTCCCAGGCGTGCCACCCTCCCATATGTCCTGCCAATGTGTTCACCACCTCAGTAGCTCTCCAAATCCCGTCATGCACTGGGATTTATGGCAGTTCCATTGCACAGGCAGGATTGATGAAATCATTGGCCACCGGTGATTGAACTCAATCTCCAGCCCCTCTCCCCTGCACGGGGGTGGAACTGAAAGCTCAACCCCTCTAGTTATGTGCACAGTCCCTCTAGAGATGCACCCTGTGAGTCTTGGGTCAACTCATTATCATAAACTCAAATGTAGTCAAAAGGGGGTTGTTGTAACTAACGAAGGATACTGTTGTCACTTAGGAACTTCCAAGAGTTTTAGGAGCTCTGTGTCAGGAACATAGTTCAAAGACCAAATACACACACACACACACACACACACACATATGATTATACCATATATACACAGACTAATATGTGTATTGCAAGCATTATATTGATGTACAATTAGATCATCTTAGATCTCAAACTACTTCAAGACTATATAATTCTCAATTGCAAGCAACATTCTTTGGTAAACATGAAATTATAAATAACTAAATTTTGCTGTATATTCTATTCTAGTGAATCTCCATTTAACGTTTCTTAAAGTTGATTAACTTCTTTGTTCATAAAATAAACAGAGTAGGACCTTTTTTTAAGAGTGTGGCATGGGCATTTGTCAGGACTTGAATTTCAACTTTGGCCTCTCTAAGCTTATTCCTCCAATTTACAAAGCAGAAACAGTGATACCTACCTCATAGATCTTAGCGCAGTATGAAGTTCAGAGTAAGCTCTCACTTTTATGAAAATATATGTGCGTATGTAGGTGTCGCTTGTCAAAACATCATGCTCACTTGGCTCCTCAGGATTTGTTACTCAGTTTTTTCTTCTCAAGCATTTCAGGTTCTCTTTTCAGTTGCATATACCATCTACCACAAAGAATTAGAGCTTTAATTTTCTTGAGAAAAAAAGAGAGAAACCAAATGACTTTTGTCTGGAATTCCAGGTATTTCTCTTCATTTATGGAAAAGCTTCTCAAAGGGATGTTGTTCCCCAACATTCTTTTATGCTCACCTTGAAGCATTGACGTTCTACAGCCCTTCTTTAGCTTTACTGAAAACCTTTTCCTATAATGGTCACTAATTGACTCATATGATGGCTCTTTCTCACTGTCCACCCTTGTAGAAAATTTGGCACAGTCGCTGTGTTTACTTCCAATCTTTTACCTAGTTTTCCTCTTCTCTCAATGACTTTTCTCTCTCCTTCCTTTTCCTCTTGTCCCAGCTATAAAGTATGGCGGAGTCAGCATCCCTACACAGCTCAGCCTCGCAGGTCTCTCTTCGGATATCTCACCCACTTTTTCAGCTGCAGCTTTCCCCTTTGTGTTTATGAAAATCAGGTCCGTTCCAGTCAGTCTGCCCTCCCTTCTGAATTGTGGTCTTTCGTTTCCAGCTGCCTAAAATTAAAACCATGTTTCCCACCATTCCTGGAGACTCTCAGCATTGCAGCATTTCCTTTACTTTCCCCTCTCCAGCATCAACGGGTTTTACCAATTCTCCGTGTTATCACATCTGTTCTTTTCTCTCCCTTTCCTCAGGACCTCGTGTAGACTTTGTCCCTTCACATCTGAACTATTGATGTGTCATCAGGTTTATCTTTTCCAGTCATTCTGCACACCCGTTGTAGATGAATTCCTATGTGATAACATTACTCCTCTGGAATGAAATCTTCCAACAGCTTTTCACTTTCTAGAGAGGACAATCCCAAAACATCTATCATCTGTCATCACCACCTTCACACCACCTTCAGGCCTGCCTTTCTTTTTGTGAACAACTCCTTCTCCCAACTAAGGTAGCTACATGCTCTCTCTCATCTTCCCCACATCTTCTCTGCTCATACTTGTTGCCTCACTTGCCCACCTGCACATCTGGCTGCTTCTCCACACCTGCTCAGGAGCTGTGAGGCCCAGACCAAATCTCACACCATTACCTAGAAGTGATTGTTGTCTCCTCTGACCCTGCAAGCAATCAGTGTTTTCATTTTTTCATTATCTGCTGTCTTGGGACAAATCTTCTATTTGGAGAATTGATGTTCTTATTCTTATGTTATTATGATGTAACTTGAATGTTAACTTAAATTAGATGACAGGTACATTGAACTTAGTAGCGCTTGATAGATTTTAACCAATTTTTTCTGTGTATCTTTGTTTTTTTCAATCACAATAATGACCTGGTGCCTCAGAAGCAACCAGAACAACAGAGCGATATCTGTATCAAATTCACAAATAACCAAAATAAGTAAGCCAACTATGCTTTGGTTTGTCTTTCTCATTAATTTAATGACGGTTATATGTTTCTGCATAATAAACTAACTTTGGGGGTCAGTGCTACATGTAGGAAAGAACATACTGGTAGCTGAAGTGGGGCAAGGAATGAAACGGTGAATATGAGTGCAACTAGTGTGAACAGTGTTGATGGGTTGCAGAGGGCCCGGTGCATGTTGGAAGTACTTATAAAGTGAGTTACACTGGTCTTTGTCCAATCTGCTGGTAAGCTGATGTCTGATACTTCATGTGCTCCTTGCCCATCTTCACAAACACCTTCAGCTCTGTACTGATGTGTTTGGCAGCTCGTGGCCTCAGATGCCAAGTTCTGAAATAAAGTATCTCTGCATGAGCTAGTCGGTCAGTTCCTGGCTCCTTTGCCTTAAAGTCCTCCCGGCTTCTTGGCTGACTATTTTGGCAGTGAGAAGACTGCCCGTACAGCTGTCTACTGATCAGACTGCTCTGTGAATCAGTACCGAGTCCCTCTCTTGAATGCCATTCCCTTTGAGTAAAATGGTGTCCACATAAAAAAAAAATCGAAAAAAATTGGGGTTTATGCACGCACATACACACATACATTTCTTTTAAGTACGTTATTTAAAACCATTAAAAATAATGTTTACATATAATTACCAGATTGGGGTTTCTTTGGCATTTAAAATTTTACTATAAATGAAGTGCGAGCCACATTCTCTCCTTACATATGGTTTATCATCTTTAGAGTCTAGTTTTACCATTTTCATTATGCTGACAACCAAAGGATACAAAGTTTTGTCCTACTCAAAGGAAATATGGTACAGACTAGTAAACTATAACACCTTCTTGAGAGAATACTATATTGTAATTGAGCCAATTTGGTGTGACAAAAAGCCCATATTACATACTTTGACTTTGCCTCTTTTTTTAGCCTAAATGAGGCATCTCAAAATTAATGCAGCCAGAGGCAGTAGAAGTATTTGAAGTAATTCTTCAACTACTTACTGTTCTTTCTCAACAGAGTACACCAAATTAAAGGCAGTACCAGTGTGACTAACAGAGTAACTACCAGTCAGAATGTCTGTCAATTCATGAAATTCCTCCAGCTCAGTCCACACTAATGAATAAATCAAAGTACTTCAGTTCACATATTAAAGGACAGGTACCTTAATGCACCATACACTAAACATTCAAAATAATATATCAGACTTATAAACATACAAAATGAATTGGAAAATTGAAATATTATCAGGGTATCACAGGTCAAAGAAAGAATTTGGGATCTGTATTACCTAGCATAATATTGGGTTTCATAATATAGGTTGTTGTTCTATAGACATAATCTAAAATTTCCCACCAAATCTTACCATAGCATATTTATTAACCTTTTTAAATTAATTATCTTTTTTTTTCTTTTATTCCTTTCTTTATACCACTTTTCAACATACCTGTTACTAGTAATTCTGTGCAAAAACTATGATGGTGAAAGCAGAACTGATTGATGAGTTTATTTACCAAAAAAAGTGAGTGCTCAAGAGAGAATGTAGACACATACACAAATACACACACATAGGTATATCTTATATATTTATAAAGATTTGTTTTTATTGTTTTTTGACAGACAGAGACAGAGAGAGGGCCCAGAGCAGTCTCCACAGTTGACAGCATTAGTTTTCCATATAGTTTCACTGCACAGGTGGGCGAGGGGCTGCGCAGGGCAGGAACTGGGCCAGGAGCCTCCCACATAGGGCCCCGGCAAGAACTGAAGTGGGGACACACCCCAGTTCAGCATATGGGTCCACCTGGGCCGGAGCCAGGATTTGATTCTTGGGCTCCGGGGCTTAACCCACTGAGCCATCCCAGCTTCCCCTATATTTATAAATATACATAGAGTGAAATGTTTTTTATCCATAATAACTGTTGAAAACAATGAACAAAAAAATACATCCATAAATAAAGTGGAAAGGTCGTTTCTAGAACAGGGGTCCTAGGCCTCGGACCAGTCTGTGTCCTGTGAGGAACTGGGCCACACAGCAGGACGTGAGCAGTGGGTGAGCGAGCCAAGCTTCGTCTGTACTTACAGCTGCTCCCCACCGTCACATTACCTCTTGAGCTCTGCCTCCTGTCAGATCAAACTGTGTAATAATATTAGAAATAAAGTACACAATAAATGTAATGCGCTTGAATCCTCCCCAAACCAGCCCCCTGCCCTGTGGAACGGATGGCTTCTATGAAACCAGTCCCTGGAGCCAAAAACATTGAAGACCACTGTTCTAGATCTATCTATGTTGCTTATATTCTTACTCTGGCAAGGAAATAGCACTTTAAAAATACTTTGTTGTGAAATAAGCTTAAGCTTTAAAAGTTGCAAAAATACTATAAAAAGTTCCCAAGTACCCTTTAGTCAGCTTCTCTAATGTTTATGTCTTTTATAATCATAGTGCAGTTACTCAAACCAAGAACCCACCACTGCCCCAGCACTATTAACTGAACTGCAGCCCTCACTTGTATTTGAGCGGCCTCTCCATGCTGGCTACTGATGTCCCACAGATTTCTCCAGAGCTGAGGAAGTGAGAGCGGTGTCTGCTTCGACACCCTGGCCTGGGATGGGCTCTGTTTGCAGACAGTGCTGGAGTGAGGCGGGTGTGATTTCCCATCTTTTGTGGGTCCCAAACTTTTCCTCAACAACACACAGGCCACAGTCATTTTTCTCTCACCTTCTCTTCCACTTTGTATTTTATGGTTAATATATTAATACATTAAATATAAATGTATGTGTTAACATATATATATATATATATATATACACACACATATATTTATTCATTCATTTATTTATTTATTTATTTATTTATTTATTTATTTATTTTGGCCCCAAAAGTATCCAGCCATGTAACTTTTGGTTATATTGACAATGGCTGGATTTTTTTCCAGACAGCCTTCATACACACACACACACACACACACACACACACACACACACACAGCCACTATTGTGAGTTATCATCGCCTTTCATTTATAGGGCAATATTCAATATGTGCCTTCTTTGTACCAAACATATTTTATTTATTTATTTTAATTGTTTTTGACAGAGAGAGAGAGAGAGAGAGGAGAGAGACACAGAGACAGAGAGAGAACTGAACTGGGGGAGCTCCCAGTTCAACACATGGATCCGCACGGGCCGGGGCCGGGATTCGATCCTTGGTCCCCGGCGCTGCAAAGTGAGCGCTTAACTCACTGAGCCATCCCGGCTTCCCCCTGTACCAGACATAGAGCCCCATTGTGGGCATATAATGAAGAGCTAAGGAGAAATAGTTCCTGCTTTTCATAGAATAGTCATATTTATATTAGGCTGAGCAGACGTACCATTTTCAACAGGACAGAAAACAGCAGTGCTGTTTCATTTCAAATGATACGTGTGGTCAGCCTTCTCTCACTGGGCTAAATTAAAGGCGTCAGTGGGCTGACCATATGTACCATTTGAAATGGGCCCAGTACTATTTTCTGCTCCATTTAAAGTGGTATGTCTGGTCAGCTTAATTTATGTATAACTACAAGCCTGATAAGTGCTATGAAGGGCAATAAAGAGATTCATGAGAGTTTAATATAGAAACGGGATCCCTTTGGGTGAGTCGTGGGAAGCAAAGTGACAGTTAGGTGGGAGCTGAGGATAAGTCAGTTAGTTAGATGAAGGGGCACAAGCATATTGGGGGCCCTGTATAAAAGGGACAGCACATGGAAAGGCACTGAGCTTCAGCTGAATGAACAGAAAGTGTGGGGTGGCGGAGTCATGGGGAGAGAGACTGTTAGAAAGTCAAGCTGGAGAGATGAGCAGAACCCAGGTTGTAGACATTTAAGTCATGTGGAGATTTGGGTCTATTTCAAGAGCCATGAAAAGCCACTAAAGGGGTAATGGAGCAAGAAGAAGTTCGCCTTTTAAAAATAACACTATGGCTCTAGTACAGAAAACGGATTGAGGGAGAAGGCTTTGGGATTAGTGCTGGAAAGAAAGAAGAATGGGTTAAATTAGGTTAGTGACTGCTGAAATGAAAAGATAAAGAATGGAAACAGTATAGGGGATTGAAAATGGATTGGATATGGGGAGAGAAGTTTGGTCAAGGCACTTGGGTTTCTGGGTTGTTTCCAGAATTGATCATCAGTGCCATGTACCGCCCAAGACAGCACTGAAGGCGAAGCAGATTATTTTTGTTTTTTTCTGACGTCCAGGGAAGAGTAAAGATCCCGTGTCACCTCTCTTAATATTGATCATGAGATCATAGGAGCCTAACTTGAGTTGTGAAATTCCAATTTCTCATTAGTAAGAGGGGCTTCCTGGCATTTCCTAAATGAGTAGGAAGAGAATTTTTTTTTCTTTTTTTTATTGATAAATATATTGGGGTGACATTGATTGGTAACAATTAGATAGTTTCCAGATGTACAAGTCCACATCACATTGCCTATGTATTGCATTATATGCTCACCACCCAGAATCGGCTCTCACCATATATCTGGTGCCTCCTCCCCTTCACTCAGGCCTAGGAAGAGAATTTTAAAGTCATCTAAGAAAATGTAGTGTGCCCTCATTTCCTGGCCGTAGTGTGTAGGTCCTCTCACTTAAATTCTGCCTCCATGAAATTCAGGGCTCATCTACCATTTATATGATAAAGATGCTCACATCTCCAGCTCTCTTCTTAAAATTCTCTGCTGAACCCAGATCTGTATATGCATTTGATAGAAATCCATTGTGTGGTGTGTTCTTTTTTTTTAATCCCCAACATGATCTTTAGTCCCTCTATTGGTGCTTCTAATTATCCATTTCAGAAGCCTGGGTGTTATGTTCTCTTGTTTCTGCCCTGCCTCCCCATGCCTTGCATATAAGGCCCAGGTTTAACAATTTATTGTAAAAGGAAGAACATAGTATATTATAATACTATGGCTGTATTACTTGTGAGTACCCACATGCTTACTATTTAGTCCCGTGTCAACTTTAGGCCAAGAAAACCAGTACTTTCATTTTGCATCGAGTTATACTATATAATGTGCAATTGAGCTTAAATAAATGCTAAATCTTTCATTAAATCCTCTAGTACTTTTTTACTTGTTGCATCCTCTAGGGTAGTGTGGAGGGAATATATATGTGGTTATAGGATTGGATGATAATCTAAAGTAGGACAAGTCAGATATACCCATATTCAAGCTCTGATTTTGCTCTTCACTAACTGTGTGACCCTGGCAAGTTACCTAACTCTTCTAAACCTATTTTCTCAAAGATAATACATTATATATATATATATAATGATATAAGCATAAATAAGGTAATGTGTTTAAATTTCTAGGCCTGTCACATAGTAAGATCTCAGTAAATGGGGGTGATTTTGTGTTGCTATGATTACTGACTTTTTCTTGAATGGAATATAACTGAAATATACTATATAATGTAGTAAACAGAAGATCGGTCTAATAAAAAACAGAAAAATGAAATGCCAGAGAGTATGCCATACCTTAGAAATCACAGTATTTGGTTCATGAGACTCTATATATAGTGTTCATTTCTCTTTGTTATTTCCTTGCCTTTGGTGAAGTCACGTAAACCTACTAGTGAAGATTGGAGGCTCCACAGAGCGCATTTATCTCAATTCCATGGAAGGAGCTAGATATTCCAGTTCCATCTTCCCATCTTTTCCAATCCAACCAGCACTGCTAGTGATAATAGCTAACATGCATTGATGGCTTCCTGGGCACCAAGCATGGTTCTACACACTTTACAACTATTATCCTATTTATATACCTCATAACCCTAGGGGGTGGCTACTATTCTTGCCTCCATTTGTACGGATGAGAAATCTGAAGCACAGAGGGGTTAAGTAACTTGCCCTAAGATGACACTGTTGGTTAATGATGAAGCTGAAATTCAATCCAAGTTGGGCTGGTCACACAGTTTTTCCTCTTTACCTCTTTATTCTAATTCCATTGGGGGTTACAAGATTGAGTTTAAGTTGACATAGCTTTTCTGTGATGGGAACAGTAAAATGGTAGGATCAGCGGATGCTGAGATAGCTCAGTAGTTGAGTGCTTGCCTCGCAATTGCAAGGTCTGGGGTTAGATTCCAAGCCCCAGCTCGTGCAACCCCATATGCTGAACTGTGGTGCAACTACTGACCACTGGGATGGCTCAGCAGTGAAGGTTCTTGCCTCCTATGCAGAAGGCCCCCAGTTTGGTTCCTGCCCTGCACAGCCCCACATCCACCTGTGTGGAATGAAACCACGTCACAACAAATGATGTATAACTATGGAGATTGCTCTGGGCCCTCCCACTACCCTCTCTCTCAAAAAAAAAAAAAAAAGTAAGGTCAGTAACTCCTCACCCCCACCCCACCCCCGCACCCCCCACACCCCTCACAGCTCATCCGTGATCAATAATTTATGTTGATAATCGGGTTTCACATCCCTTCTCCAGCCACCAACCACTCAGGTAGATGCATGAAAACCCTGAGAAACAGAGCAATTCTATTCTTAGCTATAAATGTTTGTCTTTAAAATATAAGATATGAGGGTGAGGTCCTTCGGTGCTTATTATACTCAGAGAAGGAAAAGTGATTTCTGTATTAGGAGATCTGAAGTTCTCACGTGCTTAGTAGGAAAGCTAAAGTCAGCCCAGCATTGGGTAAAATTATCACATGCTATCTGCCTCAGATGAGCAAGTGTATAAACAGAACAGTTGGTATTATACATGGCCTTCATGGTATAGCTTCCTTTTTTCTATGTAAAATAAATCACCAAATGTGAGCACTTCCAACACACATAAAATGCCAGTCTCAGAAGAGCATATTATAGGATTCAATGCATGTTACACAACAACCAAAACTGCCCTTTTCTTTAGTGCGGTAGTTTTTTATTTATTTATTTTCCCTTCCCATATCCAGCGGTTAGTACTGAGGCCTGAAACCCTTAGTTACAGAGCAAAGTGGCTTAACAGCAATCGGGCCTGTGTGAGGCTAAGGGAAGAATAATTAATGTTCCCTGCAAGCTTCCTGCCTAGATGCAGGTGCAGGAATCAGGGGGTCATGAATAATGCATGACATGCAGATTAGGCAGTGGTTTCTCCTAGAGGTTTTGACTTTGCTACCTGCCTGGTTGCTATATGAGGAATGAAGGCAGGCAATGGCAGAAAGCGTTACAGTTCAAAGACTGAGCTTACAGAAACACTGCATGTCCTTTTCAAGAAATAAAATTTGGGAGGTAGCTGAAGTGCAAACCTTTATGGTCTACTTTATGAGATGTAGTCAGTTCCAGGTTATCAATTTACTAACTCTGGGAAGGGAATAACAGCTTTCTTGTTTTACCCTTTTAAGAGACCTTATAATTATTTGGTTATACACACACAACCAGGAATTCTTTGAAGACTGTTAAACTGTTACAGAAAGTATCTGCTTATAGCTTTTGATATATGAATCAATAAAGTTTTGCTACAAGATACAAACACCTAAAAAATATTGTAATTACAGGTTAAATAGGCCTATTTTTCCTCCACTGATGCATGCAGTGAGAACCATCAGTATGAATACTTCTATCATCAAACTTCACCTGGTAGAATTATCATGATGAATAGAAATACTAGGGTTAAGAAGGAAGCAATAAAAGAGGTAAACATTTAAAGTCTGTAGAGTAGATTAAAGAACTGTGTGTATTTGGGCTGTTACTTTTTAAAACTTTATTTAGGCAGTAAGACTCATAGCCCAGTGGGAATGTCAGGAAGGTTCAAGAGGATTTCCTGTATTTCCCCTTAAGTCAGGGGCTTTAACTGGGGAGACATTTTTTGGCTCACAGTTCCATTTTGATGATTGTATTCCAAGCCGACAGACTGAAAGAAAAAAAAGAGAAGAAAAAAAATGAGTTTTGCTACCTTCTGTATAATTCTTACACATTTTTATTGCACTTTTTTTCCCTCTCTTTTCCCTATTTTGGATACTGGAATATGAACAGGCTTTCATTTCTAGCTGAGTTTGTCATTTCCGCTAGGCCCCAATTTGGCCAGATGCCAAGACCAACAGGTGATCCTTGTAGCTGCAAAACAGCAGGAAGTGGGCCTGGCTTGAATGAGACAGTTCACCAGAGGGGCTGTCTGGCTTCTCTCCATCTTTCTGCATAATTAACATCCCCTCCCCCATGTGGAGCAGAAAATCTGTGCTGAGCAGCTCAGCTGCAGCAGCCATTGAGAAGTGCTGTGAGGAAAAGAATGTTAACTGTTGGAAGAAATAAGCCTTCCGAGTGCAAAGTGCAGTCTGGCACTGGACTGACGAAATGACTGCTGTCAGCCCTTCTGAGGGGCTAGAACTCTGTTATCTGCTTTGAAATGATTGTCACCTGCTAAACAACTATGGAGAACAGGAGCTATTGGCTCTAAGGGGACTTGAACACAAGTTTGAAATCCCTGTTCTCTTTCTTGGTTTGTAAATAAGAGTAATGTCTGAGACTTAAAGACACACAGGCTAAACTGCTGCTCAGATCTCACAAATCCTAGTGAGGCTAGAACAACGCAGAAAGTTTGCCACAAGGAAGCAGAAAGTAGGGCATATTGTGCAGCCAGTCAGTGACCCACAAAGAAGTGGAGGTTCAGTAGTTCATTTCTAATTAGAAGCTACCAGCAGTTCCCAGAAATTTAAACTATTTCCAGTGGATGACTCCAATCTTGGAAGCTTATAAACCAATATAGTCTTTACTTCCCCATTATTTTGCTAAAGTTTTGAATTGACTTTGACTTCCTCAAAACTCAAAGCTGTACAGCATCATATCTAGAAGATCTTTCTCCAAGAAATAACTTAGTTGTCCTCTCCTCGTACCCCATTCTTACACAGTCTATTCCTGGACATTTGGATGCAGTTATCCTAGGGAAAGGAAAAAAAAAACACTTTTCCTGTATTCTCTTAGGTTCAGTGTATGGGGGCCTGCAAATTAAAGTGACAGAAGACAGATTAGCAAGAGAAAAAAGAAAAGCAGTTTGCTTATGTGTGCACCGTGCATGCATACATGCAGGGGTACTCAGTGAAAGTAACTCAAAAAGGGGTTAGAATTTGGCACTTTTATACCATTTTAGCAAAGAATGATAAATTGTAGAGAGGGGACTAGATAAAAGAAAAGGTCTGTAAGAAAACGACTAGGAAATGGGGACAACTAATGGTAAATGAGAGTTTTACCATTAACTCATGGTAGTACCATCGTTAGTGATAAGAATTGCATGTTGTACTACACTTCCTGGTATGGGGCAGGGGGACACCTTTACAAATGAAAATGTTCTTTACAGAGGTAAATATGTGCCCTGCTTTCAGACCTAAAAGGGCAGATAGAGAGTTCTTATGTTTGCTTTTTCTCAGTTACCTTCAGCTCAAAATAATCCTTATGCCTAAATCGCATATTTTGTGATGGTGTAACTTGATGCCCTTTATTTTGCTTTCTAGGGTTTTAAATCCAGAAGTTCATAGCAAGTGTGTACTTGGACTGTCTCTTATGCCTCCTCCCACCCCCATGGGAACAGGTAGCAGATAGGGCTCCTTGAGAGCAAACCCCATACCTTCCCATATTTGTACCCACTCCTAAACCTGGAAAGGATTAGGTGGGCAGTCAGTGGCTTACTGTTCGATCAAGTGAATCGGATGATTAAAACTGGTGATCCTGGGATGCCGGTATGGCTCAGCAGGTATAGCTCAGCAGGTTTGAGTGCTTGCCTTGCAACCAGGAGGTCCAGGGATTGAATCCCGGCCCAGGCCCATGCAAAGCCCTATGCTGAACTGCGGCTCAACTGGTAACCACTGAGGCCTTCGACAAAGGTTCTCGCCCCCCATGCTGGAGGGCCCCAGTTCGTTCCCGCCCCGTGCAGCCCCACATCCACCTATGGAAAGAAGCCGTGTCACAACTAATGCTGACCAGACGTCCCGCTTTTGGCGGGACAGTCCCGATTTTTAACAATTTGCCCCGCGTCCCGTGGCGTTTTAAAAAAGTCCCGATTTTTGGAAAGAATGCACGACAAGCTAGGGAACGGCGGGAGATAGACCACATTTTTAATCAAGAACCCCCTCCTCCCCCGGTCAATGGTGTCCCGCTTTACCAATGTTACAATCTGGTCACCTTAATGATGTACGACTATGGAGACTGCTCTGGGCCCTGCCTCCTTTCTCTCTCTCTCTCTCTTTCTCTCACCTTCTCTCAAACAATAAAATAAATCTTAAAAAGAAAAACACAACAACAAAAAAAAAACTGATTATTCTGCTTTCAGGAGTCTTCACAGTGAACATTGTGACAAACCCTATGTTAAAAGTATAGAAGGAAAAAGAGACAGACTCTACAGATTTGTAGGCATAGGAATTTAACTGCATCCTTTTACTAAGAAGTGATCAGGTTCTGGAGGATTTTAAATTAAGCGAATCTAAAAGAGATCATTTATTAACCAGATCCCTTGTTACTTGTTCATTTATCGTCAGGAACATGCTTTTTCAGTAATTGGATTACTCTCATCTATCCACAGGGTACATCCGTCCCCAGTATCAAGGGTCCGGGGAAATCGAATGAATAATCAGAAGTTTGCTTGGTGAGTACACAGTCCAAATTATGAGAATTTGTAAGTCTTATGGGAAATTTTAGTAAGGCTGTGTTAAACGAGAATTAGTCCTGCCTCTCTGTAGGATGATGTATTTCTACTCACTGAACAACGAAGTCTCCTTTCCTTTGCAAAAATCTGAATAAACATGACAGTTCCCTTCTAGCCAAATTCTTTATTCACTAAAAATTCAGTGCAACATTTTTTTCCTAAACAGATAATGGTATGTTTTCCAGGATTATGAACTGTTACATTTTAAGAGAATATTGTGTTGTTCTTTTTTGTTGTTGTTGTTTTTGTTTTTTGTTTTAAGATACTGTAAGTTTTTCACTGAGATTTAGACAACAATTCAGATTTTTCTCAGGTACCAACTTCCACTTCTCATGAAGATTTTCATAGTCAATTAATACATGATATTAATTTTGATGATTACCGTTCAGATGATTTTTTTCTGACTGAGCCTTTCATATCCAGGGCTTTGTTTGTTTGTTTTTTTAATTTGGGGAATCCAGACCTCTTTCACTGCCTAGTTCTTGAACAGAAATATAGATGAAACTTACCAAAAATGTCCTGAAAACTTAGTTCAGCCACAAAACATTGATTATTGATTCTATAAAGAGGCAATTTAAAGTTTCATGAATGTTTTTATGTTACATTAATCACTTCATCCCACAAAATTGACCTTTCTACAAATAACATATCTTCAAAAAAATAACAATAAAAAAGGAAGGAAGGAAGAAAAGAAAGAAAAAATTGAACTGTGTGCTGTTCAGAGGTGAATGGAATTAAACAGACCTCTATTTTTACTTCATTGGATTGTGCTTAGAATGGGAGTTTGATTAAAACGGTGGCTTTTTTTTTTTTAAGTATGGGAAGATGATTACCAAAGATTGAACTTCCAAATTAATTTTCTTCCTAAATCAGGATTATTTTTAGACACAAAATAATGATCCTTTGAATTTGAATAGCGCCTAATCAGCTCGCCTCCCTTCCCCCATTAAATCTAATTAACCCTCACAATAGCTTGGTGATGTTGTTAAATATTATGCTTTTCTCTTTCATGGAGAGGGAAGCAGAGCGCAGATGATACAGCCATTTGCTTACACACTGTCTAGAAGCTGCGGGCATCCTCCATGGTTTCTCACACTCATTACAGCATCTTGTCCCCCCCACCCCCACCCCCATCAAACCTGGAAAGCTGTGGGAATAATAATGCCAATGGCCATTACATAAGAGAACCTTTTCTAGACTACACAGAATTGGTATTCCTTCTCAGTACAAGGCGTACTGCACTGAAGAAACCTTATTACATGCAGAGACAATAACATAAGTTAATGGATGGAGTATAGCATTGTCAATTATGAGATCCTGTTTCTACAACTTATTTCTCAACGGCTAAATGTGGAACACTGAGTAAATCACACATTTTCTTCTCTTTATTTTTTCTTTCTGGAGTATTGGAGTAATGATCACTAATTCCTACAGAACTTGTAGCACATTATTTGGTTAGTAAGTTTAAACCACGTTTATCTCCAGAGAAGTAATCTGTGAAAAACAAAAGGGATTTTTACTATTACTACTAGCCTTGAGAAAATTCAACTTTTATTTATTCAGCAATATTTACTTACTGTCCCAGGCACTGTGAGCAGCACTAGATTAGAAAGATAAATGAAGTAGTTTCTGTTCTCAGGGGGCTATAGGGGATAGGGTATGTATGTGTGTGTGTGTGTTCACATGTAAATAATATGCAGTGTTATATGTTGTCATACAAATAACATACATAATAAAATGTGGATAATTCTCTAAGGAGATGTGTTTGCAATACAGTGTTCAGAATGAAATGTTATCAACTCTATTTAAGACCAATTTGAGTGTGGTTAGTAAAGAGGAAAGTATTAATAAGGAAGGAAGAGGACTGTTAGAGAATCTATCCCAGAGAAAGTGTTTGAGTTAAGACCCAGATTTCTAGAATCAGTAGGAAAAGTGGAGGGTTAAGATGGCACTTTATTTATAAATTGAAACCCATGTATAAGAACCTAAGACATTTCCAAATTAACTGTAGTAGAAGCATGCTGTGTATTACATGTGTTTTATTTGGTCATGAGTTAGTTAAAATTTCTATTATATATACTACCTTGAATTTTCCTTAAGTAAATAGTATGAGGCTGCTATATGGAAATAAATCACCAGACTAGGAGGTAGCCCAGTAAATCACTGAGCATCTACATCTGGTTATGTGATAAACACTCACTATTTCTTCATGAAATATTGGCTCTGAAAATCGAGGAAATTTAAATACGTATGCTAGCAGTAGAGACGAAAGGAAAGTGATACTTGTTCTCCCCCAAATAGAAGCTTGGGATAATTTACAGAATTAGATGTGAAGTTCCACACTAGCTTGGCTCCAACTTGAGTTAGCTCTTCAAACATTGTATGTCAGTGATGTTGAGTGATTTGTAAAGTTGAGTTAGCGAATGATTCAATCAGTTCAAAAATATTGTTCATCAAGTAAGCAATGAAACAGTCGAAGAAAGGTCTTGAATTTAAAAGTCATGCATACAAAATGCATGACTGTTGGTAGGTAGATTGTAAGTGTCGACGGTGGAGCTATCAAACCAGTGTTGATTATTGAGTAAAGGTGGTTTAAGATTTTAAGTAGTGTTTTACTTTGCATAATATTACTATGAGAAGTAGCATCCACTGACCTTACTCCCATGGCTGCATTTCCACTCGAGTTAAATGTGTGGAAAAGAATTTCTGTCTAAGGCAAACAAACCTGCTGGAATGGAAAGAAAATGTGGTAACAAATGTACGTATCCAGAGATTAGAGGAAAGAGGTAGGATGTTAACAGTTCTAATGACAGATGCTAGCGTGGAACTCTCAAAAATTAAGGAATGGCAATGAAATCTTCTTGCAAGGTACGTTAGCACCTCGATAAAGAACATGAGATCATTGTACAGCTCCAATTCATCCAAGGTAGCAGTCCAGGCCAGAAATAAACTCTCCATCAGAATGGTTCGCCCCCTCCCTGCCACCCCCACTATAGTAATATTTGTGATTTTATGGATTGATAAAGCCTTTGCAGTTCAGCATATGAATTTCTTTCTTTATTTCATGAGTCGTATTCCTCCTGTTTCTTTCACCTTAGGCCCTAAGTGAAGGTGAGCATGCCTTCCTTTGTCCAATAACTATGTAAACCTTGTTAGAGCGTTTGCCACTCATTCTTGTATAATATATGATAATGCCAGGAAAAAAAAATATTTTGCTCCATTTGGGGCAAATTGGGGAAAATGGGGCAAACTTTATTAGAGAGTAGAATGTGCAAATGGATTTTCGTTCTTTACTGATCTTTTTGCATGAAGCTATTATATTTTGATATCAAACCCAGAGTCTTTAAGTCATTTTTTAGCTGTTTTATGCCCAAAGATACAATAGAAATATGAATCCTGTGTTTGATGTGAATGTGTAGGTTGGAGCCAGACGGGAAGGGCTTGGTGGGGAATGCCTCTGAACTGAACAACGAAGTTGATTTGAGGCTCCAAAAATTTCTAGGACCACTGTGAGTATTCTGAAGACATGCATATGAGTATATGCTCACTTTTACCTTCTTACCCTTTCTTCTTTCCTCTCCATTTCTTCCTTTACCCTGCCTCTTTCCAAAAGTTAAGGATTTGGGTATGTACTGTTCTTTGATGATGGTTGTAATAGTGGTTACACTGTAGAGACTTTGTGGGCTATTTATATGACATAGGAAGTATTAATAATAGGAATTGGCATCAGCAAAACAAAAGTCATTTTCTGTAACCAATGGGTACTACCACCATCAGTCTCAATCATGTTTTATTTTTTACCAGCATGCCTGAGATGTTATATAGCTGTATAAACAGGGAAGCTCCAGTTTTTGATAGAGTATCTGTGCAAATTATGACACATTCTGAGTGTGAATCACATGTCAGCAATCACACAGATTAAGTTCTGTGTCACAGATTTTTGTGGAGAACAGGAAGACCCTTTTCACACTGATGTTTTCTTGTGGGAGATGGAGTACTATAATGAACTTCAATATTTATATGCATACAATTGCCAATGTTTGACATGACTTCATAGAATCTTTCTTGAAGATAAAACTCGTATGGACCTTTGTCATAAAAATAAGACAAGTGTTTCTTGTTTAACCTTTGCCTTAATAAAGAAAGGCATTCAAGTTGTTGATACTGGAAACCTCTGAGATGGCTGATGTAGAACTAGCCTTTTCAGGAGGGACAGAGCAAATCCCAATGTAGCAGTTATCAATATCAGCTATAAAGGAACTGTAAGCATCATCAAGTTCGATTCATCTCACTTTCCAATGTCAGCCATGGGCATAAGCCCAGGTCTCTGCACACCTGTCCAGATATCCTTCTGCTACACAGAACTTAGCTACTGCTAGAGGAATGCTAAAGATTTAATAAGACGGATGTTGAATTCACTACAACCTAAGCGGAAAGCTTTTGTCTGGGAAATTCCCATGATATTGATGTGGTGAGGAGTGAGAGAGGAGAAATAGGAGAGGCCTAATGAAGACATTGCTGCCCACTCCAATATGTGACAGCTACTCCCTGCCAAAGTGTTTACTCATCATCTTGCAACTCTTTGCATGCTCATTATTTATAGACAATATTGATTATGTTATTTGAATTACCAGAGCATTCCACTGCCTTGCTTCTTGGCTTGCGAGGCAAACATTATGATCATGTGGAAGTTCTAGTTTCCAGAATGCCTGCCTGGCCTTGTCATTTTTTTTTTAATTATCCATACGTGTTTATAAGTAACCCACGTTGCCATTGGATTTCGTTTGGAAGCATGCTTTCTCCAATGTTTGCTAACAGATTTGGGAAATGGGCATCATTTCTATAATCTTGAACCAGTTTGCAAGTACTGAAGTACAATAAAAAGAAGTTGCCTCTAGGGTATTGCTACATTTTACACCCCTCCAAATTTACATCTTTTTTTAACATTGTAATCCAGTATAGGGTATTAAATTCTTTAATTACCTCCAGCACATCTTCAGTTAAAGCTTACTGACAATCAAGCACACTTTAAACTTCTGTACCATCTTTCAAATTGACCTTATTAAAGACCTTTGGTCTAATTCTCCTAAATTCTCGATTTAGCAAGAAACCTCATAATATAATAAAAGTGTTCCACTTTCCTATTAGTATCAGCTGATTTTTGTGTATAGCATTGTAGTCACAGTAAAGATGATTGGGGGGGAGCAACTAAGGTGGGTTTTTTCCCTCCAGTTATTTTTTTAATTATATTGGGTCTATAAAATCATGTTGAGCCATAAATATCACCACTTTTGAAACATTTTTCTGTTAAAAGTCCATGAGTAGTTTGTTCTTACCGACCTGCTATGCAGAGTCATTTTAGCGTCTTACTGAAAATCTGATATAAGAACTCACAAGGATGTCAATATACTCTGTTGATTCCTGGCATCTCGTCAGCACTGAAGCTAGCTAGATGTGGTCCTATCACATAATAACACGTCTCTGCTGTATCAACTAATTTAGCATGACCCAAAAGCACTCAGCAGGATTTGATTGGAAAAATCTAAAAATATATGGAAACTAAACAGCATGCTTTGAAGTAACACATAGGCCAAAGAAGAAATGGCAAGAGAAATTTAAAAACTATTTTTAACAAAATAAAAATTTGCACACAACTTATCAAAGTTTGTGAGTGGCAGAAAGCCGGGATGGTTTAGTGGGTTAAGTGCTTACTTTGCAGCCCTGGGGACTGAGGATCGATCGAATCCTGGCCCTGGCCCATGCAGACCCATATGCTGAACTGGGGTGTGCTTCCCATGAGGGAGGCCCCCAATTCGGTTCTCGCCATCCCCCCTCCTTGTTTAGCCCCTGGATTGAGGGGGCATGCCTCCCATGCAGGAGGCCCCCAGCCCGGTTCCCACCCTGCACGGCCCTTGCCCGCCTGTGTGGGAAGAAAACCGTGTCAAAAACTGATGACATACAACTGTGGAGATTGCTAAGTTTTCACCTTAGGAAACCAGAAAAAGGAGAGAAAATTAAATCCAAATTTAACGGAAGAACAGAAATAACAAATGGATTGTTTGTAGTTTTGGGACTTATAGAATATTTTTCCTATAACTGTAATGTTGGTGGGTTGATTAATATCCTCATAATTAATATACTTTTAATCAGTTTTAGAAGAGCAATAGTGTGTGGCACATTTATCTAAAAGCTAAAATCAACCCAATACCACACAGGTTTTAGTTACAGCGGTTCCACATAGGCACACAGCTAATATAGTAGCCGGAGGGCTAAACACCCTGCTGGAATCCATTGTGTTTGTAGCCATTACTCCTGTCTGACTTTTCATTCAGTTTAGTCTCCTCTATCACGTGGGTGTCTTTTGTTGGAAGTAGTGAAAACTTGAGTCTGGACAACTTAAGCAAAAGGTAACTTTATAGAACAAGCTTGTCTAACCTGTGGCCCACGGGCCACATGCAGCCCAACACAAATTCATAAATGTCCTTAAAACATGAAATTTTTTGTGATTTTTTTTTTTTTGCGGGGGAGGAGGGCCTCATCAATTATTGTTAGTGTTAGTGTATTTTATGTGCGGCCCAGGACAATTCTTCTTCCTGTGTGGCCCAGGGAAGCCAAAGGGTTGGCCCTCGTGTTACAGAAGAACTTAAGGTGGGTTATGGAGTTAAAGGACAAGCAGAGGATCTGGGCCTCAGGAAACACCAGGGAGCAGCTGTTCAAAAGCAGGTACAGACCTCGAGTGAGGCCAGGTCCTTGATGTCACCACCTTAAAATCACAATAGAGGAAGCCCAGAGTCTGATAGGCCCCAGCCTGGCTCAGGTGCCCAGCCTTGGGCTAAAGAAAGGAAGAAGTACCTTGGTTAACAGTCCCACTAAGACCACAAATAGTGAGGATCACAGGTAACAGGGTGGGGATAATTTTCCAAAAGAACAGTAGGTGTTACCAAAAATCATAGGAAGGACTACTCTTTGTAACTAACGCCATCGATTGTCCCTACTATTCGGTGAACTAGAAACTTTCATTAAAAGAAATTAATGGGGGATGCCAGGAGAGCTTAGCTGTTGAGCACTTGCCTCGCCATCATGAGGTCTGGGTTTTATTCCTGACCCCGGCCTGTGCAAACCCTTATGATGAACTGCAACACGGCTGGTAACTGCCCCATAGGTCCCCGGTTCAGTTCCCATCCCTTGCGGCTCCACATCAACCTGTGTGAAACAAAACCATATCACAACGAATGATGTGCAACTACTGCTCTGGGCCCTTCTCCCTTCTTTCTTTCTCCCTTCTCTCAAACAATAAAAATAATTTTTTTTTTTCAAAAAGTAGTTAATGAACTTATTGTTATTCCTTAGAGACCATCATTTTGCTTAGTATCTTGGAAGATAAGATAGTCTGCAATTAGTGACTAAAATAAATAGCTTCTCTTACATCTTTCCCTTGGTTACTCAATGGCCAAAACATAAGAAGAATGTTAAAGTAGACTCCAATTGTCTTGAAACTTACAGTTTTAGTCCTAATTCCTTCAAACCATTCATTCATTTCCCCAGAAATCCTACTTTAAGTCACATATTTTTAAATGCAGTCTTTAAAACCAAACATACATAATTATTATAAGATATATAAAATAGTCAAAGCAGAGGAGCCTCATAAAATACAGAAAGCTTGAGTCTTACAAGCTCAGATTCTGACATAAATTTGTCACCCAAATTTAGTCTTGATGCTTCTAGCTCTTGAGTATTTCTGTTGAATGAATGAATGAACGGTGTCCGAAGCAACTATTCAAATTAGGTCTTAGGAAGAGTGCAGAAGAGAAGATACTCTTCATGATAATACCACACTGAAAGAACTTGCTTCATATTCCATTGGTATTAACCCACAATCAAACTTCAGTGTTACATAAAACACCCAGCTTTTATTGTAGCCACAAATGAGGCTATAATTTACTTCCTCCCACTTGGGTCCTTTTTAACTTTATCAACTTGAAATCTCGAGCAGGTGGGTATATATAGGTAGGACTGTGGTTGTATACATTTAGGTTTATTAAATGCATGCTCCGGAAGAGATACATGTCACATCCACATAGGAATAGTCACATTTTTTAGGATGGATATAGCTGCAGCCAGTTTACCTCAGTTTCTGTAAAGGCTGAGTCAACCAGAAAGCTAACACTGTTACCATTCTGATCATGACTGTAATCATTAAATCCTCTCTTCCATCCTATAATATATTTGGGACACCTTCATAGATGAACATATCAGGTTATACCTGTTAGAAAGCAATGATTTAAATCACCCATAGGGCAAAACTGTAGTTATTGTAAAATAGAAATCTCTCCAGTTCTATATATTTTCCCATATCTCTACTTATTGCCTTTTTCCTCAGAGGTCTGTAAAGAAAGGGAAACATTGCTGTCCTCAGAGTTTGCCGTTGATAGGTACGGGAAAAGAAAGAGAATACCTATTATTTTTCATGTTAGAGCTGAATTATTTTCTATTTTTTGAAGAACCCTATAGCTTAGCCATAAGAATGGACTGATTTCTTATGGTGAAAGTGGCTTACAGTTATCGTCCCCAAAGTTTACAGTCTGTGAAGTGTTTATTTGGGAAAGAAGGAAGTATGGATTTATATTAGAGGTAGGAAACAAAGCCCAAAGGCAACCACGTAGAGAACAGAAGAAAGTTGCTGCCACCTAGAGGTGAAAATTGATAAATGTTGCGCATGTGCTGTGAACACTCACAAAATGATCTTGAGAGTAGAAGACAGTGATGTAATATCATCATAAAACAGAAACACAGCAAGTTGACTCCATGTCTGCCTCTAAGTTGGAGTAGTCTCCCTCTGCCCCTTCCCCTCTTGCTAGCGTGCCAGTGTTCCCTATGAGCTTTTTCTGACCTTAGTGGGTTTTTCTATTTTGGGCAGCCAGTAACCTTGTTATTGACCCTCACAACTCGTGTTAAGTCATTGGAAGTCTTCCTCCTGTATAGTAGAGTTCAGTGTTTGGAAGATTCACATTACTCTGGCTAACAGAAAATGTCTCTTCCATAGTCCCGGCCACATCTCTTTTACATACTGCCCCAGGCACTCCACTAAGGCTGTGTTCTCATTAGCATGTGTTGCTGATGCTCTTCTGGGTCCCAGGAAAGCACAGGTAGCAAGCAGGGAAACCTGTGAGATGAGTGCAGAGAGTTCTGGGAACAGCATTGGGAAGAAGGCTATAAACATTTAATAAATGACTTTTTGTTTCCACTAAAAAAAAAAGTGGAAGAAGGGACCTCAGACTCACCAGAGTTATGCACAAAGCTAAAACCAGGGCAGCACCAGCCCCAAGAATAGTACACCATTTGGCCCATTTTCATTTTGGTTATTAGGAGGAACTTCCTGGACCCAGCACTGACATGTTAACAACATTGTCTTGTCAGGACACTTAACGGAAAAGCCTCCCTCATAAAGGAGCCGAGACAGCCAGAAAAATTGTACTGCCACATTCAGCTTACAGTTCTCTGTTTTCAGGAATCCCATATTGCACAACCCCAAGGGGCACTGTGCGCAGTGTAGTCAGTGTGAATGGTGCCTCCCAGAGCACTAAAGCAAAACATATTGGCCTGGAAGGGTGAGAACATAGGAGGAGAATGTATGTGTGAGTTACATGTCTACCCCCGTCTCCTCTCCTGAATGGGAGGCTTGATTGAATGTTGTTGATGATTATGATGATGATTTGCAGGAGGAAAAGGGTTTCAGAAAATACCAGAAGATATCGGCAATACCTTTTAGAAAATAAGAACAGCAATCAGCATGTTCCTTGTTTATTTTAAATCCTGCTGCTTTCTTTTTTTTTTTTTTCTGCTGCTTTCTTGAGAATACATTAGCTGAATCTCTTCTCTGCTTAGCCTAGCCTCACTTGCTTGCCAAATTTGTTCTTTCTCTCATCCTGTGTTTAATTCTAAGTTATAGTTTGTAAGCATCTACATTCTCTGTCACAAACCTGATCAATTTTGAAATTGCCAGAAATTATTACTTTTTACTCAGTAGCATCTTCTTTTTTCTAGAGGATTTGTGTCTGTTCAATTGTTCCTTTATTCAGCAAACGTATTGCACCCACAGTGCTTTGGTTCCTTTTTCTGTACTCTGGGGACATGTATTTAATAAGACAAACACGGCCTGTCGTGGAGCTTCCTATGTAATAGAGTAAGATAGCCAACTCGTGATAAGCGCTCTGATGGCCATAGAACAGGGATATGATTGTAAATGACTGGAAAGCCATCCAAGGGGCTGAAAGGACATGGCACCAAAACCAGGAGCTGAATGAGAGGGAACCAGCGGTGTGAAGATCTAGGGGAGATGACTCCGGTGCGAGAAACAACTCACACAAAGGCCCCAGGATGGGAACAAATTTGGAATATTCAAGGAACGTAAGAAAGTGAGTGAGGGCTGGGTGAAATAAGGTCAGAGAGGCTAGCCGAGCAGAAACACGCAGTCTGTAGTCTAGGTGTACCGGGAGTCATCGGAAGAGAATGAAAAAACAAAAACAAAAAACAAGAACAACAAAAAAATATATATAGCTTAAGGCTTACTCCGATTGTTCTGTGGGGAAAAGATTAGAAGAATGGAAGCAAAGTGAGTGCAGAGGCTATGGCAATGGTTGAAGACAAAGAGAGTAGTGGCTTAGACAAGAATGGTTTTCAGTGGAGAGAAAATTGGGATACGTTTTGAAGCCCGTGTCAACAGCAATTGCTTTATAGGAAAAGAAAAAGAAAAAAGAGAAGAATCAAGAATGCCACCTCAGTTTTTGTCAGAGCAACTTGAGATTGTAGTCGAGAGCTTAGAGGAGAGAGTAAGTCTGTGGATGCAAATGTGAGCACTGTTGCCATAAAAATAACATTCACTGGGGGTGTGTGTGTGTGTGTGTGTGTGTGTGTGCGCGCGCGCGTGCACGCATCTGATAATGAGGAACAGACAAGTTTTTGAGATGAAGAAAATCTGAAGATAAAAATGTTTGCAAAAATATCAGGAGTTGCCTGGATAGCTCATCAGATTGAAGGCTTCTCTTGTAGCAGTGACATCTGGGGATTGAATCCCAGCCCTGGCCTGTGCAAACCCATATGCTGAACTGCAGCGCAGCTGGTAACCACTGGAATGTCTTGGCGGTGACGGTTCTCACCTCCCATGTGGGAGACCCTCAGTTTGGTTTCCACCCCACACAGCCCCACATCCACCTGTGTGGATTGAAACTGTCACAACTAATGATGTACGACTATGGAGACTGCTCTGGGCCCTCCTTCCTTCTCTCTTTCTCTTTTTCTCTCTCACCTTCTCCCAAAAACAGTAAAATAAATCTTTAAATAATATCAACTGTTGTCTCTGAAGCACACTGGTTGAGCCACAAATACCCACTCCACAGGTAAATCAGACAAGCTACAATGGTGCACCTTACGTAGCCTGAAAATGTCCTCAGGGAGCACACGCGTGTAAGTGTCAGTCTATGTCTTTGCCCCACCTCTGCATACTGCCAACGGCCAGTCATAAAATGATGCCACCTTCCCCGGGATATCTCCAGCCCAGGAAGTCAACCTAAATAAATAGATCTTAATACATTGAGGCAGTGGTCCCCAACCTTTTTGGCACCAGAGACCTGTTTCGTGGAAGATAATTTTTCCACAGACCGGGCAGGGGTGGGGGGATGGTTGTGGGATGATTCAAATGCATTACATTTATTGTGTACTTTTTATCTCTGTTGTTATTGCATTGTGGTATGTAGTTAAATATTTATACAACTAATCTAATACCGACACTGGTCTGATAGGAGCAGACGTCAGGTGTTAATGAGAGTAATGGGGAGTGGCTGTAAATACAGATGAAGCTTCACTCACTGCCTGCTGCTCACCTCCTGCTGTGAGGCTGGGTTCCTAATAGACCACAGACTGTACTGGTCTATGACCTGGGGGTTGGGGACCCCTACATTAAGGCATCTTTTCTAAAACACCAAGTACCCTGACCTTCTTCCATAGAAAGACTTTAGCACTGGAAAATAATCTCTTTGTTCATATCTTCTAAGCTAAATGTTCTTTCTATTATCCATCTACACTATCACTCAAACCAGAAGCTACATAGTAACTACAACTCTGTCAAAACCAACACCCGTTACTATCTCTTGGCAATGGTGGCTCTTCTTCATCTCACATGCCCTCACCATCTCTTACCTGAAATGTCAACCTAAGCTCCTACCTGGCCTCTTAGGATTCAGATTCTTTCCACTTTTTCTCCTGCTGCCCCATTCAACCTTCACCATACCTACAGTGATGTTTGTAAAATGTAAATGAGATCTCCTCTCACTTTACAACTCTGCAGTGCCTTGGCATCGTGTAGAAATCCAAAGCCCTTCACACCACATATGAGACTCTGCCAGATTCTTCCTATCCTACCTCACTTTCCTTAAATATTTTCCATCCTCCTTGTACCCTACATGTTGAATTTGTTTTCCAAGCTTGATCTCCAGGGAAACTAATTCTGAAAGACTTAGGAATTCTCTTCAGTGTCATCTCATCAGCCTCTTCTGTCTCTCTGACCCATTGCCACCATACTTAACAGAGTCTCACCATCATCACAGCTTGTTGCCATCATTGGTTTGCCTGTGTGTCATGGTCTTCCCACCTTCTCACATGCAGATGGAGACCTCCATTCTGAGAACCACTATTTCCTGCTTCTAACACAGCACAGAGTATGGCAGTCCTGGGGCATATTGATCAACGAAATGAATCTCTCTTTCCACATCCTCATCTTGTTCGTGGGAAAACTGCAGCCCAGAGAGTTTAAATAATTCTGCCCAAGTTTGCGGAGTACATTTGACCTTGGATTAGAACTTTGGTCTGACTTTGATGGTTTCTCCTTCATTTTTTCATGGCTTTTTCCCATTCCTTGTTCACTATTTAAAAAAAAAAAAAAAAGTGGGCAAATTCAGATTCAGAGGACAATAAGAATTTGTATTTAATGTTAGAAATGCCTGTGAACACTGATTACATCATTTCTCCTCTTTTATTCTCTGCTTGTAATTGTTGTACTCAACAAAACGTTTGACACATAATGGTAGAATAGTGACCTGATTTTCAGAGATTTAAGGCTTCTTCTGTCTCTATCTAATTATGTGATTGGCAGCAAGAGTGAATCTTTCATGCCTGCTCTTCCCTATATATTTCACAGAAATGATATGAAAGTAAATGAAGGTGATTCTATAGGAAAGTACTTTTACTATGGGAGCCAAGATGTTACAAAATACATCAGTGGTAGGAACTGTCACTATTCACTATTCTCTTAAATGTGACCTCCCTTATATGCTTTAAATAGATATATATTTGATGGCTTTCTTTTTATCTTCTTGTTTCCACAAACCATTTAAATATTATGGTTTAGGATTAGCATTCCAGATCTTAACCATCACCTGACTTTTCCATTTATGCCTTTCCCTCTGATCTGCTTGATTCTGAATTTCATTATCAGGCTTACATTAATATTGTCCCTTTGCTTTCTTCTCACCTAGTAGTTCTTCATGGCTGAGTGAAAAGAGCTTAATGAATAAAAGCTTGCCCCTTTATATTTCCTTATAATTAGTCTAATAAAGAAGCGTCACCTCCTGGATGGGCTTGGTGTGGGTAGTTTTTTATTTATTTTTTTAATTCTTTGTCCTTTGGGTGTGCTAACTCGGGGGCTTTTTTGTCTTTTGTACATATTGATGGATTTCAAAATCAACCTTCTTGTTTTTATTGCCACGCCTTCAAAGACACAAGCACCCGCGAACATCACAACTCTGGAAATAAATGCTGGGTCTGTGGTTTAACAGGATTAAGGCTATGACATTCTCTGATGAACAAAGAATAAACATCCTTTTCTTTTTCATCTTTATGAAGGGTCCCAACAGGTACTGAATTTTAAGTGGCACTGTGCGCACTGGCAATCCGTGTTGGTGCATAGAGTGTAAACGTTCATCTTTCTAAGGCCTAAGAAGCGGGATCTCCCCAGGATTACAGCAGCTGTGGGTTCTCAGTCCCTGAGCACACACCGTGAAGGGTCTCCTGATCATAATAAGAGATCATTTACCTTATAGGAAATGTCTGTCAAAGCAAGTCTAGTGGTATAATTGGCCACAGAGGGAGCTTTGGCCTCTGAAGCACTGAATATAGATTTCTATTCGCCAGTCATTCTTTTAAGGCCTTTCAAACTGACCCAGGGAGAGGAGATATAAAAAAGATAGAAGTTTAAGCAACTCTGTGGAAAAAGTACAGGTGTGGGGACACTAGATCCAACCTGTCTGCTCTATTTATAGGCTGTCTGGCCTTAAGTGAGTC
Source organism: Craseonycteris thonglongyai (assembly GCA_004027555.1). Classification (NCBI taxonomy): domain Eukaryota; kingdom Metazoa; phylum Chordata; class Mammalia; order Chiroptera; family Craseonycteridae; genus Craseonycteris; species Craseonycteris thonglongyai. Next base: position 901 of record PVKE010014777.1, on the reverse strand, counting down.
ATCAAACACCTCACTACCATTTTTTATTTTTTTGTGTGTGGTGTAAAATATATCAAAAATATTAATGTCTCACCAAAAATAATTCAAATTTAAATGTGTTCATTTAGGTTAAAGGTCTAGACAGAGTAGGATCATAATATGTTAGCTATTAAGTTTATTAAAATGTCAACTCACAATTGATCGCTCTCTCTAAGACAGTCATTTATGCCTGTCTTTGCCTTCTGTGTGGCTCATGTGCTACTTGATGACAGAGAGCACTGGATACAGAATTGGAAATGGGCCCTGAAATTAATAATTTGCTCACAGGCATGCCTGGTTATATTGCCGGTAAATAATTCATCCTCTGGTGGTGAAGGTAAGTCCCCAAAGTGATTCTCCACAAACTCCTCATTTTTAACATTTTTTTTCCAAAAGGAAACAGTGAAGTTTGATTTCCTCAGGACATGGAGAGTATACTTTGTTAAAACTGCCTTCTGATGATGTTTTATATTCCGGAGCTATTTATAGTTTCACACCGTTTCATATATATGACTTATTCTTCATAACCATTTTGTGAGATGTCTTAAAAGATGTTATTATCTTAATTTTTACAACACAGAGCGGCATAATAGAGTGGGGATTAAAGACTCAATCTGTTTATTTCATGTTTTAGTCGCCACATATTAACTCTGTAAGCTTAGGAAATTTATTTAGTAGCTATGTGACACAGTTTTCTAATCTATAAAACGGGGTTTGCTATTAATACCTGCCCCATGTTTTTTGTGAGGATTTAACGTGCAAATAAATATAAAGCTCTGAGGACAGTGTTAAGAAAAAATAAATGTTCCTGTTATTACTTTTTCTTTTTAAAGATTTATTTTATTGTTTTTGACAGAGACAGAGAGAAAGGGGAGGGCCCAGA
>PVKE010014776.1:0-34438 GCA_004027555.1 Craseonycteris thonglongyai | reverse complement strand
ACTCTTGTCAAGTTAAAGGAAAGGTTTTATCAGATACAGGCCCACGCTAAGACCCCAAGTTAAAAAAAAAATACTTAAGCAGTTTTAAAAGCCTTGTTGAGTGTTTTTTGAATAGTTTGTTCTGATGTTGGCACTTTAAAATTTTGCTTGGAACTGATACTGAGTGATGGGCACATAATACGATGCATGAATGATGTGATGTGGACTTGTACATCTGTAAACTGTCTAATTGTTACCAACCAATGTAACCTCATCAAATTTAACAATAAATTAAAAAAAAACAAAACAACAACAAAAAAATATTTATTCTCTTTGGTCCTGCAATCATCCTACAGAGAATCTGTCCCATAAAAATCATCAGAGATATTGACCATAATATTCACATGGAGTGTTTACTTCAGCATCATTTATAGAAGCAAAAAATAAAAACAACCTCACTGTACAAAATGAAAAGTGGAATAAGTAAATTACTCTATGCTCATTAGGCAGCATATAAATATGTATTAAAATTATGATTATGAGAAGCTTTCAGGAATAAAAATACAAGGATGACATGTTAAGTGATAGCATAGAATGAAATTATATATATATATATATTTTTTTTCTTTCTTTCTATGAAACATGCAAGTCAAAAAAGATACTAGAAAATAATATACAAAAATTAAACAATGGTTCTATTTCAGTAGTGGGATGTAAATGGCCTTTTAAAAAATATTTTATTTTATTGTTTGAGAAAAGGTGAGAGAGAGAGAGACGGGGTGGGGGGAGGGACAGCAGTCTTTATAGTTGTGCATCATTAGTTGTGACACAGTATTATCCACACATGTGGATGTGGGGCTGCACGGGGTGGAAACGGAACCGGGGCCTCCTGCAAGGGAGGCGAGAACCTTCACCACTGACCCATCCCGGTGGTTACCAGTTGTACCCAGTTCAACACGTGGGCCCGCATGGGCCGGGGCTGGGAATCAAACCCAGAACTTTGCAATTATGAGGTAAGTGCTCAACTGCTGAGCTATCCTGGCATCCCCTTGTTTCCTTTTTAGATTGAATGACAATGAAAGATGTTTCAACAAATTCATGAAGATGAAATAGCCAGCCTCCTAAACAAGTGTGGTTGCTCCACGTCTTGCACACATCAGCTTGTCTGTTACTTATAAGAAACCACATTTTTACACTAATACGCCAATCAAGTTAGAATACATGTATTCTAACTTGTTCTGAAATGTTTGTTTTTTTATGAATGAATGAATTTACAACAGATGTATGCATTCCAACCAAGTTGGAATGTGTCAGGCACTCTCAGAGTTGTTGACCAGATAATAAAATAGATATGGTACCTCAAGGAGTTTACAGTTTTGAGGAAGAGTGTAAGAAGATACCAAACAAGCCAACAAACTGATTAAATAAACAAACTACTCTCTGTGAGAAGTGTGACTAGAAGAAATTAGGTACCACAGAACATGACTCCTAAAGCAAGGACCCTACTTCAGAATGGATGGTTAAGGGTGGAGTCTCTCTGCATAAGGGATCACCCACCAGAGTTGAGAGATTGAGGGAGAAAGGCAGGAAGCCATCTACAGTTGGGGAGAGGTATTGCAAGCAGAACTGAAGCTCAGACACTTCGAAAAGGGGTAAAACTGACTTTAAGGGCCTGAAGGAAGTAAGCAAATAAGTATAACTGGAAACTACAGTGTGAAGAGGATAAGGAAGCAAGTGAAAGTGACCCAACAGGAGTCTAACAGTCAGTCCCCTTTTAATTTCTGACAAATAGCTCACACCTTTCCAAAAGACTATGAATCTGTCGTCTATCATCAATCTATCATCTATCTATCATCTATCTATCTATCATCTGTCTATCATCTATCTATCTATCTTCTGTCTATCATCTATCATCTAACTATCATCTATCTATCATCTATCTATGAATATATTAATGTGAGTTAGTTTAATATCCCTGCCACTATAGTGTCTTAAAATGATATTGACTTAATAATTAAAAATTCTTTAACATTTATTTTGTTAGCAATTTATATGTCAAACTCCTTTCACTTCACGTGGAAAATTATAAGCATAGATTCTACCCTTGTGCTTGTATCTCTAATCTCTAGGGTTGTTACAAATTATTAAGATATAATTAATTTTGATTCATATCCATAAATAGGAAGTATGTGCTGTCATGTAATTTTGAGTGGCAGTGGCTAAATTGTATCCAAAAATGAGTCTAAAAAACCATCCACTAACAAAATGATTGTATCTTATAAATGTGAAAAATGATGAAAGCTGACAAAAAGTTTAGGAAAGGAAATCTAAATTCTAATCCAAGCAGGACAAGATTAAATGGAATAATTAAAACTTAGCTATTTCAGTAACTTTGTCATCTAAAGAGTAAGGGTTTTTAATCTGAAAGATCACTAACAATTTGTAACCCAGACATTTGTACAGAATATTTAATAAACACAAGAGGATGCTGAAGCCAGAGATGGCTCCATTTAAGTGTCATACCCTTTAAACATCTCTTCTCTCTCTCTCTCTCTCTCTCTCTCTTTTCTTTTATGAGTGTTTAATGTATGTGAATATTACAGAAGATGTTAAGACCAGTAACAGCAACTTTGTTTACCATGTTTAGGAATTCATTACTTCTCAAGTTTTTCTTTTCAAAAGGATTAAAACTAGACTTGGTATGCTCCTAACATTCCTTTTGTTTTTCCTTGTCTTAAAATTTTCCTGGAGGGATGCCAAGATAGCTCAGCCACTGAGCGCTTGCCTTCCAATCGTGAGATCCAGGTTTTAATTCCTGGCCCCAGGCTGTGCAAACCCATATGCTGAACTGCGGCCCAACTGGTCACTGCTGGGAGGGCTCATAAAGGTTCTCGCCTCCCATGCGGGAGGCCCCCGGTTTGGTTCCCACCCTGCATGGCCCCACATCCACCTGTGTGGAATGAAACCACGTCCCAACTAATGATGTGCAACTATGGAGACTGCTCTGGGCCCGCCCCCCTTCTCTCTCTCTCTCTCTCTCTCTCTTCTTCTTCTTCCTTCTTCTTCTTCTTCGTCTCTCAAACACTGAAAATAAAGTATTAAAAAAATAAAAATTTTCTGGAATTTTTGAAGTACCATCTATCTCTCATAGCTGTTTTAGTGGAAGTCCTTTTTTTTTTTAAATACATTTTTTTCTCTTTTTACAGGTCTTGTGACACAGTCTCCCTGGCAGATATTAGATGGCAGTTTGGTTTCCGACATTGCTTTTGCATTTTCACTTTTAAAAATCCCATCTCCTTCTGTGTTAATGCATGTGTCCTTTCCTAAGTCCTCAGCTTTGTCACCCTCTGAGCTGACATACTCTCCGTGCAGGAAACACTCACAGTGCCATTAGTGGTCACAGTAAATTCCAAGGTTAACAATGACAGCTTCTACCATACCGTAATGTGGGTTTTTTTCGGTGGTTATAACGCCGCTCTTCATTGGATCTCCTTCCCAATGCTCTCTAGAGGCAGGTGTGGCCAGCATTGCTCTTTAAGAAGGAGGATAGGGAAGATCAAAGACCAGTCTGTCACAAGAAAGGTGGGTGTGGTGTTGCAGGGAGAGCCCAGTACTCTCTGGACCCTGGTCAAGGACTTGGGGGTCCACGACCTCATCTTTTCCTTCTGAAGAAACAGAAACTGCCTCAAGCCCTGAACTAAAGTGAAAACGTTGACACCTCTGTGAAAATACCTGGCTTCTGATTAGTTCACACGGGGTCAGAACTTCTGCTTCTAGTTGCAAGAACAACAGCCACTCCGCTGGTTCTGAGATCTGAGCACCGACGACCGCTCCCTTTCTGCTTCCCACCCCTGAGGCACGAGGAAGCAATTTCTGAACAGGATTCCTCCCATACCTTGCCTTAGGTGTTTATTTATTTTTGGCTTTTATTCTTTTCTTTTCTTTAAATAAAATAAAAAATTTAAAGGACAAAGGTGGGGGAGGGGGGTGGACTAGGTGCTGATATGATGTGTGAGTTGTTTTCTCTTGGAGTTCTTTACGTGACAAGTTCCTAAAACAGATTTCTGAATATCTGCTTTCGTCAGCATCTTAAATGGCTTTTCCCTTTGGCTTGATACAACCCTCCTCCACACCCCACCCCGTTGTTAATACAAAAAGCACCTGGGCTTTGGGCCCTGTATGGAATATCTAATTCCAGAATTTTAGGAGCTGGTAATAAACTACAGAATGATTGGATTTGGCTATCTGGGGAATTAAGTTTTGAGAGAAGGTATGTGAAGTATTTCACAGTTTATCTTGGCTCCGACATAATCTCACTCTCCCTATGTTGGCAGATAAACAAGGAGCTGCTCTTGCCTATACCTCAATAATACATTATCATTTTATCAAAAGAGAAAAAAAAGAAGAATGTTGAGTCATTGAGGTGGTAGCTTTTAAATGTTAGGACATAAGACAAACCAAATCTGACCTCTGACAAATATAAGCTCTTACCTTTGCACACTTGCGTGAGCACACTGATATCCAGGATCATAGTCACATGTTCACACATTGAGTTGAGCAAGGGAGTCAATGCTTTGGCATTTGGGCGTATGTCTGTTGGCGAGAGAATTGACTGGAAGTCCCCAAATACTTTTCTTTTAGATCACCTCGGTTCTTCCCTGCAACAACAGATTGGGAGACATTCAGAAGCCAAGCTAAACTTAGGCACAATCAGAATTGTACAGTAATCAGAATTCTATTCAGAGAATGGTCTCTTACTTTGACATATCTTTGTTGGCCTAGGAATCTGACCAAGGTGCCATCTTTGGTGTATAGTGACACACACCCTCATAAAATCACACGTTGTTTATAACTGTACTAATATATCTCTTCAAGCTTATACAGTCTGAAACAGCATTTACAATTAAAAAAAATTTTTTTTTTGCTGCAAAGGAAAACAAAGGTATGTTCACATATTGATCTTCTGAGTAAATGTCCACCCTTATCATGAAAGATTTGAGGTAATCCAGAAAGAAAAGATTGTGTGGGAGTCTCAGTGCAGGTTTAAGCCCAGAGCGAACTGACACTATTTTTATCAACAAATGGAAACTGTGATGAATGGAAATTATATGGTGTTTGTGAAATGCAGGAAACATTAAATATCTTCCTCATTTTTTTTTATACCAAAACATCTATTTGTAATTACTTGTTAAGAAATTTAGAAAACAATAGTAATTTTGGAGAAGCTGACAATTAGAGCAAATCTGTAGGTGATTATTAAATACCTACCATAAACAGATACCTTTTTTTTGTGTGTCTAAAAATATTGAACACATAATTATAGTTTATAAGAATAAAGGACTCTCTCTTCTCAGTAGATATTCAAGCTTGTAAATCATTGCAAAAGTATGTGCCAAAAAAAACACACTGACTAAATTTATTTTAATTTAAAATGCATATATTTGCTGATCCAATGATGGACTAGAATCTGAAAGAGATTGTAGGTGAAGAACAAAGTAGATAAATACACAGTTGAAATGGCCTCAAATTTTCTGGGGGCTTGAGCAAATATTTATTCATTTTAAGCCTTAGTTGACAAGGAGGGCTGACCCCAAGGTGCTAACAACAGAATTAAATGGAAACAAAACAAACAAAACAAAACAAAAACATCTAAGTGAAAGAGAGTACCTGGGACACAATCAAGGTTTGTATATTTTAAAGATTAATTTTATTGTTTGAGATAAGGTGAGAGAAAGAGAAGGGGGAGGGCCTAGAACAGTCTCCATAGTTGTACATCATTAATTTTTACATGGTTTCATTCCACACAGGTGGATGTGGGCTGAGCAGGGTGGGAACCACACTGGGGGCCTCCCGCATGGGAGGTGAGAACCTTCACCTTCATCCTGACAGTTACCAGTTGCGCTGCAGTTCAGTGTGTGGGTTCACACTGGCCGATGCCAGGATTCCATCCCCAGACCTTGCCGTTGCAAGGCAAGTACTCAACCTGCTGAGCTATCTTGGCATCCCCTGTACATTTGAATAATAATCACTATTTTTTATTATTCCACAAATATTGTTCAATATTTTGAATGTAGATTGCTGTTGATGTAAAGCTTGTTGAACTTCTATGTGTTAACTTCCACAGACATTATTTCTAGTCCTCTTAAAGAAAAGGCATGTTATAGCTACTTAGCCTCCCATCTTATTTTCTATCTTAATTTTTATGTTATTCTGTGAGTGTAACATGAACAATACACTTCCCATGGTGGAAGTATGAAAACATTACTTCTAAATGACTGCTTTTATGATGGAGAGCTACCCATCCATCGTAGATTTCTATTTAACTTTTGGTTTTGCTCACTTGAATCACAAGACTATTCAAAGCCCTGAAGCACCGCTTGTTAGTGATATGCTGCGAGGGGAACACTCACCCTTCATGGTGGGATGTGGTAACGGGAGCCGTATTAGCAGCAATAATAAGATCAATCATGGCCTGGGTCCTCCCTGCCCCACCCCGCTTCCTCTCAGGATGAAAGGGAGAAATATATTACGTAATTGTGGGGAGACAGCCATGGGTCCATATTTTTTAGTAAGCTGGAGCCCTTCTATTAAAAGACTATGATGAAGGAATCAGTCTCCTTACTCCCTTCTCTGGCTCTGACTAATCTGAGACTGCAGAACTAAACTCCCCATTCTGTGGCCTGTCTCAAGGCTGGTATGGACCAGGGGCCATGCAGCGGAGGTAAAAGTGATGGGATGTTGGGGAGCCTTAGCAGCCACAAAGCTGACATTCTTGTCCCCATCTGTATGTTCATTTGTTCTTAACTTGGGTAGGCAATGAGTGTATTATTTCTTGGCCTCTTACAACCCAACCACCCCCTGAACATCTTTGCCACAATCCTCAGCTCCTCCTCAGTGACATCCCCGGCTCTGCATGGTATGCATCATTCCAGGTCTTTCCCTGCGTTTTGACATAAAGATAGGTGACTCCAGAGATGCCAGGAGAATTCAGCCGTTGAGCATCTGCTTTGCAATCCCAGGGTCTGGGGTTCGATTCCCAGCCCCAGCTCGTGCAAACCCATATGCTGAACTGCAGCGCATCCAATAATCACTGAAATGGCTCAGCAATGCAGGGGAGGCAGGAGGCCCCTGGTTCGGTTCCCACCCTGAGTGGTTGTGTGGAACGAAACCAACTCACAACTCATGACGTACAACTATGGAGACTGCTCTGGGCCCTCCCCCACCACTTCCCCACCTTCTATCTATATTTGAATACAAATTGTATCTATTTTTGAAAATTTCAGTTTTAAAATCTCTGAACTATTTCAAAACATCTTTTATTCGTTTTTCTTTAAGATTTATTTTATTGTTTTTGACAGAGACAGAGAAAGACAAAGACAAAGACAGACAGAGAGAAGGGGGAGGGCCCAGAGCAGTCTCCATGGTTGTACGTCATCAGTTTTGGACATGGTTTCATTCCACAGCATGACCCTGGCTGCTCTCCGGGCAGGCCTGGCACCTCTGGAGGGTCCAACTGTGATCCTCTGTGAAGAAAGTTGCTCCCTGCACTCATTCCTGCAGGTGTCCACCAGGAGTAAGGGCAGGACAGGAAGGGTGTCCCCTCCCTTGTGTGCATCAACATCTGCAAATATCAGACACGTTTGCACCCCTGGGCAGCCTATCTTCCCCTTGAGAATGAGGACAGGAATAGCTTTACTTTTTCAAACTTTTAGACCAAAGAATTTATGGGAGCCATCAGAGACTACCTGCCGGGTTTATTCATTGGACTTGTACCTTGTCTTATTTTCCTGCAAAGCAAATTGTTAGAAAACATGCTAAACATAGCCCGGCATTTACAAAAGGGTAGGAGTGGGTTTCAACATATTTATAGACAAGGATCTGACCATGGTCATGCATGTGGTAGGTACTTCATGAGTATTTGTTGAAGGACTTACCTGTCCTACTGCAAACCACTTAAAACCATTGAAAAACTAATAATCAGTGCTAACATTTATTCTGATATTGCTTTGCACCAGGGGTTGTTAACTCTACATACTGTCTGCTTTAATCTTCCTCAAAGCCCTCTGAGTTAAAGACCTATTTTTGCACTAATGATGGATAAGAAAATTGAGGGAGGCTTAGAAAATAAATAATTTGACAATTAGCTGATAAATGATCAACTTGGGATTTGAATTTAGGCAATCTGTACTAAGATCACCTGCTTCTAAATGTAATATGCTGTTTGTTTCCCTACGTAATACTTAAAAATTAAAACAAAAAAAATTAAGGTTATATTTTGATTTGACAAATAAACTATAGAACAAGATTTCCAGCCTGCAGTGGGTAGGTTGCATGTGGTCCAGGATGGCTTTGAATGTGGCTCAATGCAAATTCTTAAACTTTCTTAAACATGAAATATTTTTTTGCGTTTTTTTTTTCTTTTTTAGCTCATCAGCTATCATTAGTGTGAGTGTACTTTATGTGTGACCTCAAACAATTCTTCCAATGTGTACCAGAAAAGCCAGAGTTGGATACCCCTGCCTTAGAACATCAGCATTATCTAGACTAATAATATTGTTGTGATGTGTAGATTATGGAATTCATGATATTTTTTTGAAAATCCATTCTTTCTTGTCCATACCCCATTGGGTCATAAATTTGTCATCTAATTGACACCAATAGGAATACAATCTAAGGCCACTAAAATGAGCCTTGAGCAGAGACTGAACTTTAATCATACTCCAGCCAACAGATCTAATGACCCTTCACTCTGGACTGAATTAAAGAAATGTGTGGGTTTTACAAATCACTTATTTACAAATCACTGCCCTTACAAATCATTTACAAATATATTTAGCATGTATTCTACAGGCTGCAGAGACTTATTTAAACAGCAACAATAGAAACAACAGTAACAACAACTTTAAGCATCTAAGACACAATCATGAGTCTGTCATAAACTGTTTTACCGATTTCAGCTGAAATTGTAAAGAATATAGGATCTACCTACAGCAGAAACTTTAAATGTTTTGATGCCCCAATCTGTTTGGTCTTCCAAATCCCCCCTTCTCTGAAGGATTTAGAAAAATGACAACAAAGAGTTCACAGGAATTTGTTTAGTTCCAAAACAAAACAAACAAAACATTTCTAAGTTAGGTCCCTGCGGTTCCTGTGTCAGTTCTAATCTTTATCTCCGTTTAAAGGACTTTCAGAGCATTGACCTCCAGGCATCCACAGAGGATAAGCAGCAAAGAGGATTGATGTACCACGTACGAAATATTTTGCCTCTTTCAAACAGAGGCCGGGACAAAGAAAAAGAGGTTGCATCACGGATTTAATTGGATGACCACTAACAAATAGAAGTCATTAATGATTCGGTTCTGAAGTTACTAAAAAAAGTTCTAAAAATTACTTTTATTCTTCTCCTCAATTTTGACATTGTTTCTTATAATCCACATCATGAATTCGAAAGGACAGATCTCCTTGTGGACTATGAAATGATACAAGTTACTGTATCAGAAGAGCAAACAGACTTTTAGTGAAACTGGATCTTTCAGTCATTATGGTTGTACATGATTCGTGATACATAAGCCGACTCCTGGCAGGAAATTGTAATCTGCTTCTAGGGAAGCTGTAATCAGCTTCTAATGACTATGAGTGTCAGCGTAACAGAAAATGTCTCACTGTATAATGTATAAAGATGTTCCAAAACAACCAAATGAAAATGTATCAAAGGTACCAACTACTGAATCAAAGCCAGTCTTAACATTTGACCCTTCTGGGCAAAAACAAGCCTTGCTACTAGCTAAGAAAACTAAGCCTGCCTGGCTAATTGACTGATCTCGAAGCGGGCTTCTCTCCTTGACTGACCTCCAGGAATGTAAAGTACGGTTGTCTTTCACCTCACATGGTGTCCTTAGACCCCATTTGGCCACATTCATAGGTAAATAACTAAATATACTGCCTTTCAAGTAACTGAAAACGAATAAACAAAAGACAGTGTGTCAAGCAAAACCAACTACATAACAAGTGTGAATTAGTCCTATCTTTTTAAAACACACAAATATGTGGGCATCGTAAAAGGTTTCTAATTTTTTGCTCCTTTATTCCAGAAACCAAAAGCAATAATTAGAAAGAAAAAAGAAGTTAAATTCTATATAGTTACCTCTCTTGATTTATTCTGAGATAGAGGATCATTTGCTAAATAGATCAATGATTTCTTTTTCTCTCTTACTGTTTTTATAAAAACATTTATAAATGTCTTTTTTCCTTCTAAATTCCTATCTTTGCTTTTTCTTACATTATATTTAAATCTGCAAAGTAAAATAAATAGTATGATTTGATGCCTTATCTTGTAGGGGAAATATGTTTAAATACTTCTCCATTCTATCAAAAGTAATGGAAAGTTGCTCTATTTCTTTTTGGAAATATTTCACAAGATCAAATTCAGAGATTTTATATTATGGTATGCTGTGCTCAAACCATTTCTATATCCAAAACAATGTAATTCATGCCCAAACTTCATCCTTTCAATCTAATTTTTGTCATCATAAGACGTATAACAGAGACATTTTTTGAATAATGACTAATAATTGAAACCTAATATACTTTGGAAATTTACATTTTATGCTTGATTAGAATTGTCACTTTAGATTGCCATTTTGTCTCCTGCTATTTATTTCCTCACTAAATCTTTTCATGGCTCCTATTATTATATCAACTGTGAGGAAGAATGTAGAAAAAAGTTGTAAAATCGATTATCTGTACAAATATGCATGGCACTAGACATACTCATTCAGTGGGAAATTTAAATGGCATGTTTTATGAATACTAAGTAGACTTTCACCTAGAAATCAGTACAATCCAATTACTGTAAATCCTTACTGAACAGCAGCTTGCTACATTAGCAATAAATACATCTAGTTTTCAATCCTAGCCTCCTTACTTAACTAGCTTTGTAAACCTGAGACAGTTTCTCAACCACATGATGGTGATAGCATCATATAGTATTTGTTGTAATTGTGAAAATTAGAAATATTATATAGTATTTCTACATATTTAACATGATTTATAAAATACTTTACCAGTACAATATCGAGGGCATGACCTGTCTACAATCTTAAATCTATATAAACACCTTGTTAGTTTAAGTAAAAAAACCATACCTCATTTTGAAAATTAATAGATCATGTTTATTTTTAAGCCAGGAAAATTTCCCATTTATTTGAAGGCTCATTATAATGACTTAAATCTGTTACATCTCTTCAGAATTAGATACATGCCCGGGGTGGTGGGGAAATAAACTGTATAACTTTCGTAGGGCCTTAACTTCCTTTCTTTCATCATTATGTCACATGTAGTCGCCACCTCTTTCAGAATATCCCTCAGCATGATGAAATAAACTCTTAATTTCTAATGTGACCCTCATGATGGCATAAGATATAGCCCTAGCTTCTCAGAGAGCAAAAGCAACTTTCCATTACTTTTGATAGAATAGAGAAGCATTTAAACATATTTCTCCTACAAGGCATCCAATTATACTAGTTATTTTATTGTGCAGCTTCAAATATAATGGAAGAACAAAAGCAAAGTAATAAAACTTTTATATGTCATAGGCACTTTTCAATTGAAACCAAGGCTTGAACTGTAAGCTAAGCAAAACTTGATTTATGACTTTGAGAGAAACATGTACGTGGATCTTCCGATTCCAGAATGTGGGGGGTGGGGGTGGGGTGGGGTCACTGGGGGGTCTTCCCCTCACAGTAGCCCCTGTGCTTCCCAGAGCAGAGCTGGTCCCAGGACCCAGGTTCTCATTCACTAGTGATGCTCTCAGAACTCGCTTCACAACGAAGTGGAGGGAAAAACAGCCCAGCCTTCCCTTCTCTGGCTGATCCAGACATTATCCAAAAGGACTGGTGTAAATACTACCAGAACGCCTTGTCTTGCCATCACCCTTGAAGATAAATGGTTCTCCAAATTTATGCAAAGAGGAGTCTCAGTTTGTGAGCCTTGAATTCCCACGAGCCGTGGTGCTTTGGGGTTAATCCTGGTTTTACCCCCAAAATGGATACAAAATCTCTTTCCAGAGCTGCCTTTCTCATTCCATAATCCCTGAACTCTCTCCCCACTATTGGAAGGACAACTGAATTATTCTTATGATTTCTGCTGCTGGGATTCTCCTGAAGTGTCTTCTTGGCTGTCACAGCGAAAGAGTGGCCTGGGTGACCTGCCTCCCACACTTTCCACGGAGGCCATTCCTTGTCTGTATCTATCTTGTTCAAGTTTCAGGTCCAGAAATCCTAGTTATGAAGGAGGATACTCCCATGATGCTCTCCGTTCATGAGATTAGAAATTGGATCAATCCTCGGTCCCCAGGGCTTCAAAGCGAGCGCTTAACCGGCTGAGCCATCCCAGCTTTCCCTAGAATTTAGTTTTGAAACAAAACTACTCGAATGAAAGTCACCTTTTTGGTGTTGCTTAAACTTGGTCTCCAATTGTAACAGAGAGAAAAGTCCAGAAGAGCAATGTTATAAAGGGTGTCCCAAAATTCACGCAAGATTTGAATCCTGTCATTTGTGTGGTAAAGTGTTGCCAATGAAAAAAAGACAGTGTGACAGCTGACAGTTCAGGGTTATTAAAAATGGAGCGCTACACGAGAGAACAACGCGTTTTCATTGTTGAGCAATGAAAATTTACAATTTTTAATTATAAACCTGTGTTTTCTATCAAAACTACTTCTTGCATGAATTTTGGGACACCCTTGTTGACCTGAGCATGCATCAAGACTGAACATTAATTATCTTGACAGTCTTCCAACAAAAATAATTATCACACTCCATAATCCTTGTTAAACCCTATCATTTAAAATTCAGGTTAGAGATTAAAAAGTGTTATTTAACACTATTTCTGTGAAAGAAAAATCATGTCTGTTACAAAAAAAATGAGAAACAAAATCTCGACATTAAATATTATCAGTTAATTATCATTCTGAAAGAAACAATTACCACTGTAGCCTAAAGTTTGGGGAATGATAATGAGTTACTTGAGCACCACTGAGTCACGTTAACACATAATTGACGTTCATAAAACAGATTTAATCTTTGAAAACTAGAAAAATGACCTGTTGTTCTTTAACTACTTCCTAACATTTCTGATGGTGATATTGCAGTGAATTCCTACCAGGTATGATTTCACACTATGCTTTTCATCTGCTTTGCCAAAAGGTTATGAAAAGGGTTTGCTATATCATTGCATTCTATTTCTCTATGGACCTGAGTCTTTCACGGCAGTACAATAGAGTAAGAGTCAAATGTTACACTAGCTCCCTGAATTATATTGTGAGGCATGTGTATTTGAGCATAACAGGGCTCCATGGACTAAGACAACTGTGGAGAAACAAGTCAAAATTATTCCCTTTTATTTTGCTCATGTGACTATCTTAAGGTGACCAGACATCCCGCTTTTGGCAGGACAGTCCTGATTTTTAACAATTTGTCCTGTGTCCCGCGGCGTTTTAAAAAAGTCCCGATTTTTGGAAAGAATGCACGACAAGCTAGGGAACGGCGGGAGATAGACCAAAATTTTAATCAAGAACCCCCTTCCCCCCGGTTAATGGTGTCCCGCTTTACCCATGTTACAATCTGGTCACCTTATATAGCATTCTACATATTTTGAGCACAAAGCACAAAGCACAAACTTTGGTAACGTTTCTTATTTAGCCGCATTATCTCAAATGGTAGCAAAATATCTGAACGCCACATTAAACATGAAAAGTCAGTAGTATTAATGGTGTATGTGTACTGGAGTAGATCTTGAAAAGTTAAGAGTACAACATAAGCATTAAATGCAGTTAAACACTGAAATTTTCAAGGGAGCATCCGAGCATATTACAACATTTAGTATTTGGTCAAATGTAGGAATCCTTCAAATTAAGCAAATTCTATCTATACAAATTTAAAGACCCTCAATGCTGAAATGCTGAACATTACCTTCGAATTAAAAGTCAGATACACTTAAAATATGATTATGGAGTAAGGATATGCTTATTGTATTTCTTTAACATTTTAGGACATTAAAATACAAAGGCACAACACAAAGCTGAAACTAATTTTGAGAAATCTGAGATAATGGACCTGTTCCAACAACTGTATTGATGGAGCAACGTAATTCCTATACCTGAAGTTTCCAGAATTCTTCTCAAATATACCTGGGAATATAAAATTCAGTTTTATAATTTTTCAGAATTTTGGTCCTTAATCTGTGGGACAGAGTCCCTATAAATTGCAGCATGCATTGAGAACATCGCAGGTGCATTAGAGCCTGCTGTAATTTAGATGAAGACATGCAGGCCAAGACAGCAAGAAGGTAGGTCTCTCCCAAAGTCACAGACATTGATAGGCTGGCTAGTAGCAGGTCACCGAACTCCTTAGAAGACTTGCCCCAAGCTCTGATGGATCATCAACTTCATAGGAGGGCTGTCTGAAAAAAAAAAGCCAGCCATTCTAACATAATGACAATGGTTATATGGCTGGACAGTTCCTGGAAATCATCAGGAAGCAGGCTTTTAAAAACACAAGTACACTGCCTGAATGATGTGCTAAATATTCAAGTTCCAATATTAAAGCATTTTCTGGTAGATCTAGCATATGTAATGCTTAGGCAGTACTGCAAATCACTGTGGAGGTAACTAACTGTGGGCTCCCTGTCCCATTTTTCTGAATGAGTAAGGACAGTTTAACTTCCCAAGACAGGAAGGAATTATTACTAAATGGAGTCACTTACATAATTTAGAAGTTTTGTAACTTGTTTTGCATTTATCAGAAGTCAGTATACCCACATTTAGGAATTTTGCCCATTTCCGACTGTATGCTATGAATACTTACAGAAAGTATTTTTAAATACTGAACCTTCTAATAATAGCCGTTATAGAATTACTCATCACAAATAGGAAAAAAAGGTTTCTCAGCTTTGTGGATTTCGGTGACTTTTGCATGTTAGTAACACCACTAATGCCCGTTTCTCAAAAATAAGGGTTGGGGGTGAGTGTGTAAAGAATGTGACCCAGGGCTATTTTCTGAATGCCGATGACTGATCACTAGGTGATATAAAGAAGGCACAACGAGAGCAATGATAAAGTCAGTAATCAATATTTTACTGAAACATTTCATAACAGAAAAATCTGTCTGAAGTATAGTTACCATCTTACACAAGAAGGACAGACCCATTTTCAAAGACTAATATGAATACAATAAATATGAAGTTTACACACTAATTTATACACAGAAACTCTGTCCCACAGCCATAAAAATTTATACTTAACAGTGCAACATATAATTTAATCGATTTATTTGACAGGTTTTTCTTACTAAACACAAATAACTACCTGGTTTTCATATATATATATATATATAATATAATATAATATATATTTTATATATATAGATATTGAACAATCTGTACAGTTTCTAAACATAAAACTCCTAAAAGGCACAATTGTCTATACAACATGTACAAAAAATGGCTGGAGCTGACACAAAACAAGTATTGGTCAAAATTTCATGATTGCACAAAGATTAGTCATGAGTTTATGCCAGAAAAATGTGCTTTAAGGAAAGGAGGGTTTTCAAAGAAACCTTTTAAGTGTTATAAAAAAATAAAATAAAATAAAATTAAAAAAAAGCAACCACCCCCTCCCCCGTCCCCCCAATAAAAATAAAAAGCCTCTAGGTCGCTATCACCAGCCTGTCCTCGTCATCGCTGCTGCCGTCGCTGACCTGCGGCGCAGCCTGCCGGCGGGGCCGGCCCCGGGGCCCCGGCCTGTCTGCAGGGCGCGCCCGCCAGCCCGCGGGCTCCGCGGGGGCTTCGGGCCGCGCCTGCAGCGCAGGCTCCACGGCGGGCCCGGGCGGGCGCGGGGCAGGAGCGGGCTCCTGCTTGGGCTTCGCGGGACGGACCGACGCCGCGTTCCCGGGGACCGCGTTCCCGCAGCCTTGCAGCCTGGCCTGGTCCCTGGCCGGGGCGGGCGAGTCGGGCGCTTTGCCTGCCTTGTCCCCCGGGGTGGGCGGGGCCGGGGCCGCGCAGGCTGCAGAGGCAGGCGCGGGGTGCCCCTCGCGCGCTCTGCTTTGGGGAGCTGGGGGGTCCTCCACGGCGACGCGGCTGACGGCGGGGAGGAGGGCGGGCAGCGCGATGTTCAGGATCTGCAGGCCGGGCACGGGCGCCGGGGGCGCGGGGGCGCTGCGCGGGGGCGCGGGGCTCGCCGTCAGCACCTGCAGGCCCACGGCGTTCAGCGCCAGCCCCGGCGGGGGCGCCTGCGGGGCCACGCTGCGGCTGGCCAGGCCCACGAGGTTGACGGCTTCCACGCTCAGCGAGGGCAGGGGCTGCAAGCCCGGGGAGCTGAGGTTGGGGAGGCCGGGCACCCGGATCTGGCCAAGCGGGATGCATGGCACGACGCGGCTTAATCCGGCCACCCCGGCGGGAGGGGAAGCGCCCGGAACCTCCGGGGCCGTCTCCCCCGGGGCGCCCCCAGCCCCGTGAATCACATTGACCGCGGGGATCGTGAGTTGCATGGGCCCGGCTGGGATGGGCACAAACGTGGAATACGTGAGGCCTGCAGGCACCACGTGGATGCCCCCGACGGGCACCGTGCTGTAGGGCGCCTTTGACTGCTGCTGGGAATGCAGAGGAAGGTGGCTAAACAGATGCGTGTGCGGGGCAGGCAGGCCGGGCGTCGGTGGCAGAGGGCCTGGCGGCGTTTCTGCATGAGTGTCCGCTGCAGGAGGAGGCAGGCTGCCCGAGGGCGCGCTCTAAAGGACCAGAGAGAGAAGAGTTCTTTCAGAGCAGGGCTTTCCGAGGCGCCAGGAGGTGCAAGCCCACGTGATTCTGTGTTCTCAAACTATAAGCTTGCTAAAAAACCCTATTTGGATCTAAACTAGTTTAGATTTCCAAAAGAAGCAACTCGAACTGCACCTTTAATCTCTTACCTTCTGTATAGTATTAAGACTTTGCATTTTTCAAACTTTCTGGGTGTCATCTCGTTTATACTAAAATTAGCCCTGAGAAGTAGCCGTAATTATTTCAGCTTTTTTTTTTTTTTTTTTTTTTTGCTGCTGCTGACTCCCTGACTCCACTCTATTTTAGACATTAGGTATTATTAAGAAATTGAGACCACCGGTTGGCCATGAGTAGCAACTTGAGAATTATTCATTTCTGAAGTAGAGTTGTCACCAACGAAAAGGTCTGCAGTTGTTCATTTGTACAATCATTCATCCATAAGTTAATAAAATGTTTACTGAAAACCAGATTTCTAGGCACTGGCAGGGACCTGAGAGATTTTGGGACAGAGAAGCTTTGAGCACAGGGTGACCAATATGGAAGTAATGAAACTCACTCTTTAACAGGTATAAATTTTGCCTATCCTTTCATCTAAACATTAGCTTTTTTTTTTATAATATCATCTAAATACTAGCTTTTTCTTGATAATCTCTACATTATAGAGCTACATTAATTTACATGCTAAATTTATTTAAATATTAATAAAGTTTAAATATTAATGAATTTAATTAAATTATATTAATTTAGGGCGGTTTATAGAAATCTAAGCTTCCAAGTTTTCAATCGTGTTTTTGTTTTTCTCCCGTATTACCTAGTAAACCAAAATGTGCCACAGTTAGAAATAAATCCTAGTGTGATGGTCAGTACATAACTAGAGGTCAGAGAACCGTCATGAGAGGAATGCAAAAGCGGGGGATCATTCCAGGAGCCCGGGCTCTCTTTCCAGAGGCCTGTGTCTGGCTCTGAGCTGTTCTGGGGCAGGAAGCTTTCTCAAGTTGCTACAGCCATTCAATCACTCAAGCAAAGTGAACTACTTGATACATTTTTTAGGTCACAATAACTTTGCCATAGAAACTGGCAGCTGTTTTGTCAACAGGGACAAAGTTCAGAATGTTTGGACCATGGAGTGCAAATCCAATCTATCAACGCCAGTGGAAAAGCAACTCAGAGGAGCCGTGGGCTAAGTCAGTCCAGGATTCATGTTCTCAACAGTCACATGCATATTTTTTTAGTTCACGAAATAAAAAAAGCAAATAATAATAAATGAGTATATTTTAAAAGGTCTGTTTGGCTCTATCACAATACGAGAACTCTGATTAAAATAGCTACCAAGAATCCAAAGGACATAAATATCCTTTGCCTTTCAACAAAACAAAACAAAGCAAAACAGAAAGCTCAAACTGATTTAGCCGCGAATGAATAATTTAAGTCCATTATTTTCTTAAGCCATTGGGTTCTCTATATTTAATAGTTTAAATAAAAGGAAAACAACAAACCATTTACCTGAGTTGAAGCAACGGCCTTTCCAGCCACAGAACTGAAACTTTCTTCTGACTCAGGGTAGTCTACCGACATGTGGTGACCGGGGGATCTGAGGGTAGCCTCAGAGGATCTACACGAGTCCACAGGAGCAACGGCTTCATCTTCGTCTTTTGCTGCACGCTGCCCGGTCCTCACTGGCAACTCTGCCTTCCTGCTGTAGTCCGAGTGCACTGCGCTCAGGACGGTCATCTTGGTGGGCAGTGCTCTGGGCAGAACATCCATTGGGTCCGGGTGCACCCCAGAGAAGCCGTGGGTAACGCTGAGGTCCTCGTCGGCACTCACAGCGTCCTGAAGGCTGCTTCTGGACGGGAGGTGCTGCGGGCTGGCTGTGACAGACGGAGCTGCCGACGGGACCGATTCGGCCTGGCTGTCTTCATCGTCGTCTTCATTCTCATTATCGTCCTCATCTGGGCCATCAGATTCCTCAAGATCGTATGACCGCTCAAAACTGAATCTTTGTTTTTCATCTGATAAAAACAACCGAGAGGGTGGGTTATAGGATGTGGGGCAATGGGACAAGTGCAATCGTTTAAATATTATTATTTTTAATAAGCGTGGCAATGCTGCGGTGAAAACAGAAGACACAGTTTAGCTGGGGAAAATGACATGGGGAACAATGAGCCAGTCCAGCAGGAATCAGAGAGGTGAGGCAGGAAATAAGCCTTGAAAATAGGAGAGACGGGCAGAGCGTCATGAAAAAAGAAAATCAGAAATAAAGACCTCAAGTATTATACCTGCAAAACCCCTCAAAGACTGGACTATATTAAAAAATGTAGAGTTCAACGTATTTCTTTCCCTGAGTTCTTTTTCTGTATCTATTTCTTTGTATTTCCCTCTTATTGAACAAATTAAAAATCACAACAAAACACTGATGGCATCTCATATTTAAAAGCAAGATTATTTTCCTTAATACTTGAATAGGATTTTAGATGAGTTTTCATTGTCCTCTGAGTAGTAATATTCTCTTAGTATGTAAGCCTCCTCCTTCTTTTATTACTTAGAAAGGTGCTAAATTTTCTGGTAATTTTTTTTCCCCATGATGATTCAACCCACTCCTCACAGGAAGGGAAACATTAAAAGTCATTCATCTCAGCCTCATGTCATGTGAGACTGTGCTTAATGAGGAATATTCACAATGGTCCAAGAAATAGTCTCAAAACTCTAAGCTCATAACCTTATTTAAAACCCTGCAAAGGTAGAGGCTGCTTCTCTTAGAAAACCAATAAACTGTAGAAAGTTAAATGAAGAAAGAGTGCAAAACATCTACCCCAATTCTTTCTCACTGAGCTATAAATGAAGAAGATATCTGACCATGTTCAACCTGGCTGTGATGCATTCTGCATTTACATGTACATTTTTGAAGAGAAAAAAATTTTAATAGAGAAACAGGCAATTGCTCTATTTCCTGGCTTTCCCAAATGGCCTGCGTATTCATTTATCTTACTACTTTTTCGATATTACGAAGATAAGTTCTTAAGAGAAAGGTCTTAAAGGATTGACGCCAAGACATCTGAGGATGACTTTCTCTAGTACGGGACAGACTAAAACTTTTATGTTGTTTATCTCAAGCATATGTTATTTTTATCATTAAAATATTCAAAGACAAAAAACATGCATTTAGGTTCCCTTAAATATGCGTTTTCATAAACTTTTGTTTTAAGGGTTCTACCATTTCATTGTAAAATAATAAATAATACCAACTTATTGAGTCCTTCAGCTGGCCATGCGGGAGACAGAACGGGGGATTCTGGGTAAATAACCTGCCTCCTGCCTCCAAGGCACCTCTCCTGTATGCTGCCTGGTATTTTAAACTCTAAAATTAGAGAGGCATCCACAATTTGTTTTGATTTTGCTACATTTGTGCCAAATCAGACATATTTTTTAGAAATACTTTTTCTTTTAAAGGGAAAAGTAGAAGGAAAATAAACACAGAAGAAGCTAGATGACCGGGAGAACAGGTCATGGTGAGCGGGCTGATTTCATGGAAAGCCAACCCTGCTGCAGAGTCTAACAAGGGTGGAACGTGCGCTTTACCTTGACAACTACGACTTTTGTTTTTAAAGAGCGACTCTAAATTTGCAACTTTTTCTATACCCATCATAAAGTTCAGTTTTCAGATAATCAAACAGCTCCTACTCTAAGCAGAGGTAGTGTCTGTGAAGAAACACAAGCTTGCATCCTCAGGGGTAGATGCAACAGGACAAGTCAATGGAAGTCAGCTAGACAGCTGACAGATGGTGAGAGCAGGGTGTGGGCTAGGACAGCAGACACCTTCCGTGGCTGCTCTCTAACGGCCTTTACGCCAGGGGTGGCCAACCTTTTGGCTTCCCTGGGCCACACTGGAAGAAGAACTGTTTCGGACCACACATAAAATATGCCCACACTAAGGATAGCCGATGAGCTAAAAAAAAAGCCACAAAAAAATCTCATCATGTTTTAAGAAAGTTTACACATTTGTGTTGGGCCACATTTAAAGCCGTCCTGGGCAGCAGGCTGGACAAGCTTGATCGATGCCATGAACCCCACCAAGCGCCGGTGTGCACTGTGGTCGCGATCTGGGGGAAGAGCAGTAGCCAGACAGGAGGAGTAAGGAATGCCACCTGCCTCCACCTCCCCTCTCTCCACCCTCTAAAGGGAAGGACAAGAAGAACGGATGCCCTCTGGATACAGGTGAGAACTCACTGCAGTGAGGAAAGGGCATGAACAGGAGAGAAAATACACCTCTTCTCCTTCAGGCGGGCAGATTACCAGCTGAGTCCACGCAATAGCTGGAGGAGGGTAAGAGTGAGGGGGCCACAGCCCAGATGCCCAAGAGCATGGGGTGTGTAGGAGACTGAGGCTAGGTCAGCACCGGACGGCGTACCGTCTCCTCCTCACCTCTAGTGCCCAGCTAGACAGCTTTAAGTGACACAACAGCAAAACAATGCTGGGAGAGGAAAGAATCAGAATGTGTAGAGGGACCCTCTGTGAAGCATTCTGCAAAGGGAAGACCTCAAATGAGGACTGAACAGGCACTGCTCCCGGAACCCATCCTCGGCCCCAAACACAAGGTATCTCCTACAGGAATGTGAAGCCACTGGTGTGCTAAGGGTAGCCATAGCAACAAGAAATCTCTCAAACCCAGTCCAACTCTAAACAGAAAAGCTCTCACACTAACGGCCCAGTAGAAGGAAAGGCATGCCCCTTACCAGGTGCAAAAGCTGTTCACAACACTGTCTTGTGCAAGATGTCCAGCTTTCAATAGAAATTACAAGGCACGCAAAAAGGCAAGACCAAAACATAGAAAAGGCGATCAGAACCACTCAATATGACACAGATGTTACAACTGTCAGAGAATTTGCAATTATGAGTAACGTATTAAGAGCTCTAATGGGGAAGACGGACAGCATACACTATCAAGTGGGAATTTCAGCTGAGGTAAGGAAACTACAAAAAAGAATGGAATGAAATGCTACAAGTGAAAAACACAGGAACAATGACAATAAGAAACCTGCCAACCTCAGAATTCTGTCTCTATTGAAAACATGTCAAAAGCTGATGACATACAACTATGAAAACTGCTTTGGTCCCTCCTCTTTCTGTCTCTCTGTCTCTGTCAAAAACAATAAAATAAATCTTAAAAAAGAAAATAAATTTCAAAGACGAAGGGAAACACAATTGTCCTAGAAAAACAAAAACGGGACTCACTGCCAGCAGACATACTTGACAGTGAATGTTAAAGCAATCTCCTTAGGCAGAGAGAAGAATATGGTCGCAATGGGAACCTGGATCTATGCAAAAAAATGAAGAGCATCAGAAAAAGAACAAATAAAGGTAAGATTAATATATTTTTAAAATTTAAATTGCTTACTCTAAAAGATAACTGAATGTTTACAGCAAAGTAGTAACAATGCACTGTGTTTTAGCCTGTATGTAAAAGATATGACAACAGCACAAAGAATAGAAAGAAAGAATCGTGAATAACTGTTATAAAGTCTTTATACTACATGTGAAGCAATGTAAAGAAATGTTGAAGGTAGACAGATAAATTTTTTCTAAAATGTAAAAATAACAAGACTAGAGGAGATAAAATAGAATCACAAATATGCTCAATTAAGGCATAAAAAAAGACAAAAAATGAAACAGAGAACTTAGCTGGCAAGACGGTACGCTCTAATCCAACTTCATAAACATTAAAGGAAATGGTCTAACACACGAATTAAAAGAGAGAGATTGCCAGAATGAATAAAAAGCCAAGTCCCAGGTACATGCTGTGTATAAGAAATCCATTTTACATATAAAGACATAAACAGATTGAAAGTAAAGTTTGGAGGAAGATATACCTTTAAGCATTATCTAAAATACAGCTGGAAAAAAACAAAACAAAACTGTACTAATATCAGACAAGGTAGACTTAAACAAGGAATATTATCAAGAATAAACAGGAACATTACATAATAATAAAGGGGTTAACTCTCTATGAACAAGTTAACACTCCTAAATATGTAGCAACTAACCAGAACTCAACGTATATGAGGCTAAAACTGAAAAAATCCACAATTACAGCTAAAGACTTCAACACTCCACTCTTAGTAACTGATGAAATGAGTAATATTTACAGAATCAGTAAGAATGTAGAAAACCTGAAAAACATCAAACAACTAGACCTAAGTGACACTTACAGAAAAT
Source organism: Craseonycteris thonglongyai (assembly GCA_004027555.1). Taxonomy (NCBI): domain Eukaryota; kingdom Metazoa; phylum Chordata; class Mammalia; order Chiroptera; family Craseonycteridae; genus Craseonycteris; species Craseonycteris thonglongyai. Next base: position 11,443 of record PVKE010014776.1, on the reverse strand, counting down.
TCCCCCTACCAACAGCAGAATACACTTCCCTTATATATGTACATGGAACATTCACCAGCATATATTCTGAGCTACAAACCAAACCTCAACATATTTAAATGAATATAAATCATATCACATATACTTTTGGATGAAAACATAATTAAGCTAGAAATCAGTAATTGGAAGATACCTAAAAAATTCCCAAATATTTTAGAGTAACACATTTCTAAACAATCAAAGAAAAATTAGAAATATTGTGAGCTAGATGAAAATTAAAATATAACATTCAAAGTCTGTGAGATACAGCTAAAGCAGTGGTTTGTGAAAATTTTATTGCATTAAATGCTTTTATTAGAAAATAAGAAAAGTCTCAAATAATCTAAGTTCTCATTTTTAGAAATGAGAAAACAAAACAAAAAAAAACACTAAAAACGAAAAGCTAAACCCAAAGCAAGGAGGGTTTCCACTAGATACTGTGAAGTCTGAAGTCAAAGATAGCTACACATAAACTGTGTAAATGTAAATCTGTTTTTCCCAGGTGGCGTAGAATTTCTGAAAGTAGTTTATTGGTGTACTAGAGTTGAACAAGTTGAACCAATTGGAGATGAGAATCAGTTTTCTCATTGTAGGTGAAAGAAAAAGGAGGAAATAGAGAAGGCTAGAATAAATGTTATACTGCTGAACGATCAGTATGAACTTGTGTTCTCACTTATACAAATGGCAGCTTAAAAAAAAAACAGTGGGGCCATGTCCAAAGGGCATAGGAACAGACCTCAAGGACTCTCAATGGCCAGTGAGAACTTGAGCTACACAATAAATAATGACAGTACTGGATTACAGCCCTAAGGACAAAATACACATCCTTGTGTCCACACTGATATAAACGAGTAAATGGATGAATGCATGAAGAAACGGTAACTTTTTCTTGCAGAAAAATTCCAAAAATCAGAATGCCACAGTGATACCACTGGCAAGATCCATCAATGTACAGGAGATGTCCGCATAGCCTCACGGTATCTCCCACAAGTATTTAATATTTATAAGGGCAACAACAGTACATTTACAGTAGAGTCCTGACAGACATCACCTTAGCCGAGGAATGAAGGGTAACGTGACCAATGATGCGTAATGACATAATGTACCAGGGATATGATGTACTGAGGAAAGCACATCGCCCTGTGATACTTTCCCAGGATTGCACAGCCTCAATCTAATGAGGAGCATGTATCAGAAAACCCAGATTGAGAAACATTCTACAAAGTAACTGACTCTGAAAGTGTCAAGGTCATAAAAGACAAGTCTGAGGATACAATGGAGGAGTAGGAAGAACCATGACAACTAAGCGCAATGTGGGACCCTGGAGTGAGATCCTGGGTCAAAAACAGGGCATTTTGAAAGAGTGGGTGAAAGCCAAGTAAATTCTGTACTGTAGTTAGTAATATTGAGTGGAGGTTGATTTCTTAGCGTTGACAAATGCTTTATGGTTATGTAAGACGCTAACGTAAGAGGAAGCTGGGTGAAGCATATACAGGAATTCTCTATACTAGTTTTGCAATTTTTCTGTAAGACTAAAATAGTCTTTATTTAAAAAGCATTAAAACAACAACAATTTGCCAATGCTCCAGGCTCTGTATTTTACCCTACTGACACCAAATGCTGTCCCATTCACAAAAGCTTGGACAATACCTACCTCTACGCTGTTCTTATACTCAACAAGATTTCTCTTTCTGATAAGTGATTTTTTTCTTTCCTATTGTTTAATAGGAAACTATGAATTCTTGAAACCAATTCCAATACTTGCATTGGTTAATTTAAAAGCACAAAATATACCCTAGCCTATATACATGTGTAGTATTTTTACCACTCAAAACTATTCTTATTTTGTACGTGTACCTGTTTTTGCATTTCTCATTCAATGGTGTGTATGATGACTTGAATGGCTCTACTCAACTTCTAGCTATCTAGACTCTTAAGAACCTGGTTTAGTTCTATATACACACCAATACTATTTAATCACATTAACACAAAGACTAAGTAAGAGCCTGACTTTTTCTCAGACAATGATTTAAAAACATGAAAAATGCAGTTCATTATTTTAAAGTGTTGAGCCCACAATTCACAAGTGTCAGAGCCAAGATTCAAACCCAGGTTTGCCTGTCTCCTCAGTCTGTGTTAAACATTCCACATTCATATGTCGTATTTTAAAACTATAACAGCAGAATGATCTGAAAGAAGGCCATCAGTGATTCGGTCAGTAAGCTAGCTCAGAAACATGCATGAGTTGAATGTTCAGAGGTACAGACATTAAACGTTTCATGTAATTACTTGATTAAGAAGAGATCATACAAAACACAATCCCAAAGAAGAATGAAAAACTGGAACCTTTTCAATTCTACAGGAAATACGCTGTGTGTATATTATAGTAGCTATAGACATTTAATAGTTATATTATAAAGCTTCAAAATTTTTTATTATGCATCTTCTATTATATATACTGTGTATGTATATACATATATATATATATACACACACGGTATATATACATACACACACACTAATATAGTAAGTCCTCGCTTAACATCGTCGATAGGTTCTGCCACTAAGCAAAATGACATAAAACCAACTTCACTACAGGCTAGCTGATATAAATAAGAGTGAAGTTCCTAGGCCATCTCATCAATGTTATGACATTATTTGAGGACCTGTTGTGTGTGTGTAAATTTCCAGTATGTGTAATGAGAATTTAAAAAGGACACCGTGCACTTTTTAATAGGAAAGGAAGTGAAACTACTTGGCTCCATTTTAATCTGGTTTTGCATTGACCACACCCAATGTGAGACCAGCAGGGCACAGTGATAGGTGGAAAGACATGCAGGGTGGCTTCCCCGGACAGAACCGCGGGCCCACAGCCTGAGAAGCCGTGAGAGGTTCGGCTGGACTGCTTGCTATCGCCTTCCTCCACAGAGAGAAACAGAGGCCAGTGCTTTTCCCTCTGCATGTGCTATGTCAGGAAATGCAGAAGGGGAAGACCTCTGCTGAAGTTTGGACACCCGCAAACGAATTTTGGAGCATCACATATTTGTTATACAGGGTAATATTCTGGGGTAGCAGAAAAAAGATAAAATGGATAATTTTAATGAACAGAAGACAATGGCATCCTTTTAAATAGTCACAGTGCCAAAACACAGCCCAGACAACTCTGTTCTCTGGATATACGCTAATAAAAGTTCCTTCCTGCTACTTAACCTCTACCCCAGCCCCCAAAGGCTATTTACTACCGAGTCAGAAGTCATGTGGACAGAGACCCAGAAAGGACAAGTGAGTTGTACGTTATGCTCACAATCCCGGGAAGATGACAACACAGATTTGGTAACTAGTCCAAAACCTCCCATTTCTGACTTCGTGATATCGCTGCTGTTGCGACTGCATGATACTTAACACAATACCCACGACAGGGTACTATGCTGAGCACCTCCGCGCACCTGTTACATCAGGAGTTGGCAAACCACAGCCGCTGGACGCGTGGGGCTCACCAGCTGGGCTTGTACACAGTTTTATCGGAACACGGGCTGGCCTGCTGGCTTATGTGTTGCCTGTGGCTGCCTTTGCACCACAACCACAAAGTGCAGTGTCTGTGACAGAGACAGCGTGGTCCACAAAGCCTAAATATTTATAATCGGGTCCTCTGCAGGAAGAGTTTGCCAACATCTACACTTATTGCGTGTTTACACCTAACCACCACCCTGTGATAGAGAGGAAATCAAACTCATCTTACAATAAGGAAGGGAAGAAACTCACACAGGGCTCGGAGGCATCAAAGCCAGTCTTTGGAGCCAGGATTTTATACGTGTAGAACCCTGTTATTGGTCTAGTAAGATACCCTGACTATTCACTATTATGTCACGACTGTCCTTTCCTTGGCTTGCACAATCTAGATTGTAGCCCTCCCGTTGCGTGATGCTGTGACTTACCCCACGCTGCCCCCAGGCACTCTGGAAGAGACATAAGGAACCTGCATAGACTGGCTTGACAAATCCATAAACAAGTGGCCCTTAGAATTCCTAGTTAATTTACGGCATCCTAAAAACATCCCTCACTCACTATAAATAACATTTTCCAATACTCGGTAAGATTTTACATAAGTGAAATAAGAATGATCTATTTTCTGTGAAATTTAAATTCAAGATTGGAAAAAAAAAAAAGAGGTGTGCCATGCATGCAGCAATGCTACTTTTCAAAAGTAAATGCTTCGACAAAGTTATGCCCCAGGACTTCCCTGAGGACGCGTTCCAAAGCGTTTTAGGAGCCTCGGTCCGATGAGCTGCTGCCTGGCCTCCCATCGCTGCCAGACAGCGCCCCCTGCTGGAGAGTCCCCACCGCGAGCCGCAGGAACACCGGGCTCCACCGCCCTCAGCCCCAGCCCTGTGCCTCGTCTGATCGTGTTTTTCTCACAGACGTTTAGAAATATTACTTTAAAACCCCGACAAACGACAGCAAGTGTTTTTTAAGGGAAAATGTTTTTAAGGCATGCAACTTCTGCGGTAACTTTTTTGTTGTTGCGGTTACCTGTTTTTGTTTTTAGAAGATAAAAACATCACTAAGAGCATAATGTGCCAGAGTTTAACGTTTGTTAACTTGAGGAAATAAGCCACAGGCTATCATATCTGTGTCATTCCTTAATGATATTAATGCTTTATTTTACATATATATCTTAAGGCTTATTATTTCATATTGTCCATAAAATTTCTTTCCTTAAAATAATAGTTTTCTATAAAAATTTCAGTGATAAAATTATATTCTATCGGTTTTACTCAGGAATAAGGTTTTGCTAGCCTTTTTATAAAAAACACTTAAATATTTTCCAAGGGCTGTGTGATACGGGCTTTAAATCCTGCAATCTAACATCATCACTTTACACACATTATCCTAAAGTCAATGGCCCCGGTCACCCTCTGCCATACAGAACGCTTCCCCCAGTTTGGCAGCTGAGGGCATGCATTAACATTCCTAGCACTGACGTCCAGCGTTCTGTTGACAAAAACATTCTTTGGATCACGGCATGAAAGTAAATAGCCGGCAGCATTATTTTGCCACAAAAGGTGAAAAAGAAAAAGTATTCGCTATATATACCATTTGCTAATACCCCAAGAACACAGGGACAAAATTCCTGAGACTACATAATTCCACATGGCAAGAATCCAGGGCATGCGCAGCTCGCTGGAGGCCTTTCATGAGCACATACTGTAATTACAGCTGGAGTTGCTAGTTTTGAACTAAATGGGAAGTTTCTTTTGAGTGCTAAATATCTAATTTTTAATGCACTCCGCTTAAGTCAAAATAAATGTTTCCCAACATTTTTAAATGTTATCCACTTGAACGTTATAACAAGAATTCATCCGCTAAAGGAAAAATTAGGTAGCTATCCATTCTTCTGTAACTAAGGAGAATTGGCAGGGAATTAAAACCATCAAGGGTCTTTGGTCCTTCATCACCATCTGCACATTGACCTTGAATAAGCCTGGGAATATGCATATTATGCTGATCAATGGCATCCTGGGTACAGTGTGGTAGGCAAATTAGAGAATGGGTTTAAGATCCTTAAAAAAAACAACAACAAAGATTGATGACAATGCCAGGAAAAGAACTACTTAAGTTATATAGGAATAAATCTGCAGTAAAATTTTGGTGAAAACAAATAAAACAAGGCAGACATAAAGTAGGAACTAAATATAAACAGCACAGAAAGATGCGGACTTTTCCCAGAAAGCCATAAGCTGACCGAGACATTACCAAATGGCACTGATGTTCACAAAACAAGTATTATGATGGGATACTTAGTAGCAATACTGTCTGGCCTGTAGTGAGCATTTAATAAATTTTGAATGAATTAAAGCTCAGAGATGTTATTTCTCATTGATAATTATGTATGTGCTGCAAAAAGATCAATTAAATGACCAAACCCCAAAATTTGTCCTAAAAATCTATAGACACTGTCCTTAGGCTTTTGGATACTATTCTACAAAGTCTGCCAGGGGCTAGATTTAGAATCCTGTCTCCCAAGTAACACCCTGGTGGGTTTTTTTTTTCTTTAAAAGGATTTACAGGAAGTAGGAGTGGACACCGGGTCTATGGTGATGGAAGGGAAGCTGATTCTGGGTGGTGGGCACATAATGCGATGCATAGGTGATGTGATGTGGACTTGTACATCCGGAAACTATCTAATTGTTACCAACCAATGTCACCCCAATAAATTTAACAATAAAATAAAAAAATAATAAAAAAATAAAGTTGAAAAAATAAAAAAATAAAAAGATTTACACCACTTCCCAGTTGTCTGAAATAATCAAGGTTTAAATATATGTAGCAAGATGTTGCATATCCTATTAGCACTGATTGGTATACGGGGGCTGTCCGGAAAGTATCCACCCACATGAGCACTCTTGTTATACTGACGATGGCTGGGTTTTTTCTGGACAGCCCTCATCTATGTGACTGTTATAAAAATGTGCCACATCTTACAGTTCTTTTTAAGGTACTGAAGGACTCCACTACTGAAATAGCTATCACTTTTTTAAAACACAAAATATGAAGTGGTGGCTATCAAAAATACTTAGGAATCTTATTCAATATTCTCTAGAAGACGTCCCATATTTTCGTACTATATATAGTACTGGTTTCCTAAAAGACATGGGGCTCCTGAATCTGTGGTCACTTATTTTTCTTTAATCACTGTATTATTTAGTTGGCATCCATAACCTGTTAACATAATTAAAGGACAAATTTCCACAGCGTTTAGGAAAACTCAGGTGATAAGGGTATTTGGTTGACAGTGTTTTCACAGTTATTTCAGACGTTCACTTCTCACAGAACTAAACCCGATGTCCGCTGATAGGTGCCCGTGTGGAAATGTGATGAACGGCATCTGAAAAGCCACTGTAACCACCGCCTCGCGGAATGAAGGACAGAAAGCAAACGGTGGTAACTGCCGTGGCACCTTCGCGTTTTCCTGAAGGCTTACTTGCAGCCAGCGGAATTCCGGGGTGGCTTCTAGGCGTGTCCTGTGCAGTGGGTTTCATAGCAGGATGTCAGATTAAGAATATGAGACGTGATAGCATGCATGACCTCAGGATGCCACAAAAGCATTTCATAAAACTGTTCACCACAAGAGCAAGTTATATGTGAAGGGACTGTAAACACTGCACAATGCAATTTTATCACTTTTTTTTTGTTTATTGGGCCCACAAAATGGAATGCCAGGAATGTCAACATGGGTCGAGGATCCCACGTGGCGGCTGAGGTCTCAGGAAGAACCACTGCTCAGAGCCTGACGGGTCGGAGATGGGGCGCTCACCCTGTGTGACCAGGGAGGTGCCCGTGGGCAAGGCGGAGGCGGGGGGAGGGTTACTTGAAAAGGACCAGCCTCTGAACCCGGGAGCCTGGCTCTACCAGTCGATGCACATTTAAAAACTTAAAACTGGAAAACTGGAAAGTATTTACCCTCCTTTCTAATTTTTAAAACATCAGCCACTTCATCTACTACTTACAACGCAATGAAACACTTCGTAACATGCTGCTGCTCCTCACAACATCCTTTTAGAGTTGATACGGGCAAGATTTTAAAACGTACACAGAAACATTACAGTAGGAACAAAGCAAGTCCTTATCTCTTATGAGAGTCTATTCTCTGAAGAAAGCTCTATGCCAGATGGGTGCTGGACCAGAGCCGGAATTAATTCCTGGGGAAATAATGCTTCCTAGTTTAATACACGAAGAGTGAGATTTCTAAATTATCATAATCCATTTATACACACACAGACAAAACGGGATGTCACAGAGGGAAAAAAAATCGCACTAGACTTTCCACTCAGGCTTGTAAGCTTCGTCAGGTGGAGAACGCGGGATGTTGAAGCACTGAGGTACTTGGTAAAATCACCCTTTCCAGAAAAAGATTTTTGTTCTGTGGTATGATTTATTATTGTTGTTGCTGAACTATCTACTCAATGAAATCATGCCTCTTGTAGTCCTAATTGTCTAAATTCCCACTATAAAAATAAAACAAATGGAAAAAAACCCTCAGGATGAAAATCCCCGGGTTAGTGATTAAAAGCTCTATTATCCTTTGTTTCCCTATTTTAAGAAAATCATCTGGATTAAAAATCAGAAATATAAAAACCTAAAGAGCCAATGGCTTTAAATCAAGGGTGTCCAACATTTTGGCTTCCCTGGGCCACATTGGAAGAGGAAGAATTGTCTTAGGCCACACAACAAATACACTAACATTAACGATTGCTGATGAGCTAAAACAGAAAATCACATACAAAAAATCTCATAATGTTTTAAGAGAGTTTATGAATTTGTGTTGGGCTGCATTCTAAGTTGTCCAGGCTGCAGGTTGGACAAGCTTGGTTTAAATGGTACAAAAAAAAAAAACCAACCAACAAAACATCACTTTCTTAGTAAAAGGAAAACCATACATGTCATTGAATGTTTACAAGAATACGAATACTAGAAAAATCATATCTAAGAAATAATGGTTTTCAAGTGTCCAAACATCAAGAAATTGGCATAAACGACCACAGCACAGACAGATCTCACCTAAGGACAAGTACAGTCTAAACCTAGAACACCTCCCATGCTAACACTCCCGGGTCCACCACCCCCATTCTCAGGACACACCCCGCCTGCCTCCCACCCTGTTCCCTGCACACTCTAAACGCCCTATTCCTTTCACCTGTCGCTGGAGTTTTGCTGGAACAACTCCCTCAGCCCAGATGCCTGCCCGCCCTTACCCCACCCCTCATTAATCCCTTTCGATATAAAGCAATGTACGGATGGAGGAACCCCTCCCGTGCTTCTGGGATACACTGAGTCATCCTGCAACCAGCCACGCCATCACGGCTCCTTCCTGAGTCCTTGGGAAGAGAACTCTGCCAGTCTGAGCTCGCCAACCTCATCGCCACTGGCTAGGAGCTCCAGGGGCAGTGACCTTGAGCCGGCCCAAGGGGCACTGAAATGCTAATAAGCAAACAAAGGAGCCTAAGAGAGAGTAAACTTGGTCTTCTCTGGAACGACTGAAGAAAAAGAACATTTTTTATCAATCTGGAGAGATCACTACTGAGCATGCGAAAACAAAACCATCAGATAAATTACTAGACTTTTGAGCCAATGACCAACACAGAAGACATTACCAAACAAATGCCTTCACCGCTTTAACAATCTCTGCATCAACCTTGGCTATATTACATAAACAGTGTTGGTAGGCAAAGACATTAAAATGAATAATTGTGTTATAGCCTCCACCTGATTTTAGTGAAGGAATTTAATGGATCATTAATATATCAAGTTTTAAAAATAATCCTGAATTATTTCCTAACAGATTACATACAGGTCATCTGTTCATGGTCTTCCATTCAATCAACAACTACGAACTACAACCTACTATGTGCTCAGCAAGATCGAGAGGAGCTGGGGATAGGACCGTACACACAAGACAGTCCCTGCCCTCAGGGCGGGGGGTGGGAGGTGTTCTAATGAAAAATGACACAGGACAGGGGAGCCTAAGTAGTGTGGCGGAAGACAGCGAGGTGCTTTTCCTTTTCTTTTCTAACAGGTTCAGGAATTCCTGGCTGTGAGGGAGACTTGTGAGTTGGGAAGAGGACTGAGGGGATGATGGGGTACGTTGTGCTGTAATTGGCAGCGGGCATTCCGAGACAGGAAACGGGTAGGCGAGAGCCGGCCCGCTGGGTGTGTTCCAAGAACAAGGCGGTGATCAGCGTGGCCAGCTGAGTGAGGCAGGCAGGGGAAGGAGGTTTGGGAGAGATGGCGGTGGGGGGGCAGGCTGGAGAGCTCGGAGGGTACCCTAGATCACTGCCCTGCAGGAGGCAGGAACCCACCGGAGGACTGTAAGCAAAGTCATGACATAACTTTAAAAATTCACTTTGGCTGCTGTGTGGACAGCAGTCTGTGAAGTGGCAGAGGTGACCCGCGGAGAGCAGTCAGGAGCTGCTGGAAGCAATTCAGTAGAGAGGAGGGGAGCTCTGACCAGGGCGAGGCGGCAGAGGCAGTCAGGAGTGGCTGGATCTGCAGAGATTCTAATGGAAGGACAGAAAGATCATCTGGTGGATTGGAGACAAAAGGAGGGCATCAAGGATGACTTCAAGACTTTGGGTCCAGCAGCTGGAAGGATGGGAGAGAAATCAGGAGATTGGATAATAAACGTGAAATGCCTGTTAAGACCTCCAAGTGGGGATGATAGGCAGGCAGACAGGCATATAAATGTGGAGTGATAATGGGAATCATCAGCACATAGACGGCATTCAATGTCAGAAGACTGGATGAGATTTCCTAGAGTGTGTAGACCAGGGCCAGCCTCTTGGCTTCCCTGGGCCACATCGGCAGAATTGTCTTGGGCCACACATAAAATACACTTACACTAATGATAGCTGATGAGCTAAAAAAAATCACAAAAAAATCTCATAATGTTTTAATAAAGTTTATGAATGTGTGTTGGGCCGCGTGTGGCCTGTGGCTTGGACAAGCTTGGAGTAGACAGACAACGCATGAAAGACCACAGGCGTGGGACACCACAGAGGCTGGGGAAGTCAGCGAAGGAGACTGGGAAGGAACAGCTAGCTTGCTCTAGAGGAGAGTGCACCCTCCAGACACCCAGCCTCCTGGTACAAGCTTCTGGGCGCTCCCCTCTACACACAGGGCTAACGGAAACATGGCGAAGCAAAAGCTCATCTCTAACTATCATCAATTCACTGGAATAAAACTTCTTTTCAAAGAGTAAGACCCAACCTTGGGGTAGTTATCAAGAAAACACAAAGACAGCAAGACTATCATATCATCTATCAAATGGGCCCCAAATTTAAATTCTTACAATATTAGGTATAGTTAAGGATATGCAGTAATAGAAAGTCTCTTCTGAAAAAAATTTTTTAAAGTAAAATTAATTTTCTAGGTATGTACATCTAAGGTGGTAATGTTTATGCAAACTTAAAACAAACTAAACCACATACTATTAATAGACATATACATGTATATTAAATGAATTGAAAGGAAAACCCTTAAACATGGTGTTTGCCGGGGGTGGGGTGGGCTGTGTGTGTAGCGTGAGGGGCGATAACGGCAGATAATAGAAAAGACACCTAATGTGTGACACCTACCTCAGCTTGTTTTTTTAAACATACCGTACACTGAATTTATAAAAAAAGACTTGAAATAGATATGAGAAAATATCTATAATCACCAATTCTGATTTACATGAGTGCATGTAATAAAACTGTAATCCTTTTGTACTTAAAAAATTCTCAAAAAAAGAATAAAAAGAAAACAAGATAATTTCTTTGAAACAAAAAATATTGAGTATATTTGTTATCTACATTCCAAGCCTGTAATAAAGAAAAAACATGGGGAAAGCCGGGACGGCTCAGCGGGTTGAGCGCTCGCTTTGAGGCCA